>WPAB01000119.1:0-189188 GCA_010134655.1 Fragaria nilgerrensis
CACCCAGTAGAATTCTAAGGACCACCTGAGTAGCATAGAGACAAGTAGCTGCACTCCCTTTTGTCTGTATTTGTTCTCTCCTTCTTTAAGTTGTAATCTCTTCCCCAGTTATGAGTAGGAAATGAATATGAAATCTTCTTAGTCATTTGTGTTTCTTTACTTTCCTTCTACCCTCAATCAATGTTCTCATCAAGTGGTATCTAGAGCTTGGTTTCGATGCGAGGTATCCAAAATCCCCGCCCTTCCCTCCCTAATTCTGAGGGCAGGATTCCAACCATCCCACAACCTAACACCCAAACACCACCCCGCCATGCTACCACTGCCCACTCCACCCCATCTAACACTTACACCATCTCCACTAATCAGTTGCACACATTTTAGGCCGCAGTGGACAGCCTACAGGACCAGACTGAGGTTCTCCAATCTCAGAACGAGGAACTTCACTCCTCCATCGTGGCAATAGCTCGCAGCCAGACTCTCATAGCACACCAGTTTGCGGCAATCCAGAATTTGTGGATGAATCAGGTGGTTCACAACGCACCAGCGGGTGCACCTACCATAGCTTCTCCCACCGGGCCCCCTCCTAGCGTTGGTTTCCTGAGCTACAACGCTGGTCACCAGTCACCTACACAGGCATCACACTAAGCAGGGCCTTCCCACAACAGCATCGCACTGCCACAATCATCCCCGCAGCCTAGCCTTTCCCAGGGAATTCGAAGCCCTTCTACCCCAGCCATCTCCTTTGGCTCCTTCCCACCACAAACTCCCAATATCGACACCATGTCTTCTCCACAACCCACTCTCACACTTCTTAAATCGGAATGACCCAAACTTTAATACTATACTCGGCAGCGGTAAATACAACCTTTCTCAGAAATTGACTTAAATCCTACGGCCGGATTTTACATTATTTAACTGCCAAAATACCAAACTTTGGAAATTCTCAAACCTATCCAAATCTCATCCGAAAATTCCACAATTCACTTCATTAAACTCCTCTAATTATTACACATTTAAAATCATACAAAACCCCAAAACGGCGGCGGCGGCGACAGCTCCGCCGGCAGCGGCGGCCGGAGACCGATTCCGACGACCTCCAAATTCTACAAAACCGTACCAAGCTTGCCTGGATTGGTGGCCGGAGGAGGAGTTCCGGCGAAAAGCTTCTCGGTGTCTCCGGCGGGTTTTCCTTCTCTCCGGCAGGTTAGAGGCTCGGGTGCTAGGCCGGGGAGGGAGAGGAGGTGGCAGAGGTCCAAACGAGACTGGTGCGGCGGCCGGTGGCTAGCCGGACGGCGGCAGACGGCCAAGAAGAATTCCGGCAGCGGGGAGAGAGAGAGAGAGAGCGTCGGGAGAGAAAGAGAGAGAAGAGAGAGAAAGAGAGAAAATCGTTTGGGCCTCACCCATCCGGCCCAACTCTATATACAACCCAAATCCAAAAAAATTAATACCCCCAAAAAATAATACCCTAATAAAAAATTACCTTTTACTAGCTAAAATTTACCATTTTTACCGTCGTTACCTTTTTCTCCTACGAATAACTCTCCGAAATAAACGTCCCTCAAAACCCCTCTAGGGACCAATTAAACTATATCTTAATGTCAGAGACGGTAAAATTCTTATTACAATCAAGCTAGTAAATAAGATAAAATTTTTACGGGTCGGGATGTGACAATTCTACCCTCCTTATAAAAATTTCGTCCTTGAAATTTACATACCTGACATTCGAAGAGATAGGGATACTGCTGTATTATTTGCTCCTCTGATTCTCAAGTAGCTTCTTCTACTTGATGACTTCTCCAAAACACCTTGACAAGTGGAATTGTCTTGTTCCTAAGCACTTGCTCCTTTCGGTCGAGAATCTGAACCGGTTCCTCTTCATAGGACAAATCTCTCATCAAACTGAACGGCTGCTCTTGCAGCACAAGAGAGAGATCGGCAATAGACTTGCGAAACATGGATACATAAAACACATTATGTATCTTGGATCACTCCGGAGGCAAAACTAACCGATACGCAAGAGAGCCAACTTGATCTAAAAACCCATAAGAACCAATATACCTCTGACTAAGCTTTCCACGCTTACCGAAACGTACAACCCCTTTTCAAGGAGATAATTTCGAAAACACCCAAACCTTCACTTGAAACTCATGATCCTTCCTACGGACATCTTTATAATTCTTCTGGCTACTAAGAGCTGTTTTGAGTCTAACTCTGACTCCTTTAACCTTTTCATTTGAATCCTGAATTATTCTGAATCTTCTCGAATACTTTAAATCCTTCGTTGAACTACCACTAACGTTTACACGTATGTGAGTTCAGTGATACCTGTTCTAGAGTACGAGTACCTGTAGGTATGTACACTAATTCCTGTGCAATGAAAAATCGCTATCACCATCGGGCTCAAATCTCCTAACGTCATGCAACAACCTCGTCAATGCGCTGCTCACAAACTCGACGTTGAAGCTCACTTGTTAGGAAACTAAAGTTCACGCATTCCCACATGCTCATAGTGTCAAAATTAAGACCCGCTAAATGAATAGATTTAAGGATGCACACACTGCAGAACTGCAACAATCACTTCTAGTACCGAGACACTTTGCAGAGTCTTTCGCAGAGTCAAAGCTCTCGCAAGTCCACAAGAAAATCTTGCTCTGCCTGAGTGACCAGTCCACTAACATATAGACACAACCCGCCCCGAATTTCACCCTAAACCCGAAGTAAATCGTGCAGGGACCACCTCCAAGGAAAGATTTACCGCAAAATTCGGTACAACCTCCCTTGAAAATGGACAACCCTTCCAATAAAAACCTGCAAACACTTCTAAAGGTTCCAAATCCAACCTTAACTTCTGGAGCCTTCGTGCTCCTCAAAACAATCACCACCAACAGGATAATAAACATTATCTAAGATAATATACATCATCCGAAAATATTCTAAAATATCTACAAGCTTTCACCCACAACCAAAAATATGTACATTAAACCCAAGTATTCAGAGCTACTAGACACTAGCGGAAGCAAGAAAAAGACAAGTAGGCTAAACAGGTAACCTACTGGTGAAAGGTGGTGGAAATACGGGTGACTATGCCTCGTCTCCTACTAGATCCAATCAGAACTCTGCAGACTGGGCATTTTAAAACAAAGGGCCCAGGGGAAGACATTTAATAATATTAGAGTGAGTGGACAAAAATAATTTAATAATAAACTATTTATGCATTCCCATTTTAATTTCAAAGAAAATATATTGCATGCGGCAGCTTAAAGACGCTCAATTCATAATCTGACAATTTTACGACTAGCACTGGCTAGTCACAAACTCAAATAAAATTGAGCCTTTCTGGCTGAACTATATATAAACATATATATTCGTATGTATCTACACTCGTCAGACTCATTGTATGAATCCTAGAAGCAATTTAGAAAAATAGAAATTCATACAAGGCTACAACGCTAGCGTCTAACGCTCACGTTGCGCCATAATGGTATTTTTCCTCATTATGACCGAAAAGGACGGTGTATATATACGTGTGGACTCCCTATATGAAAACCTAAATAAACCGAAAAAGAAAGAAGTTTTCATATAGGGCTATGACGCTTGTGTCTAACATTCACGACACGCCATAATGGTATTTTACCTCATTATGACGGACCAAGCACGTATGGCTAGCTAGCATTTATATACATACTAAATTCATAATATCCAAAATATATATATCCACCAAAAATCTCATTTTCGGGATCTCTCCAAAGGAGGAAAAATTGTCAAATAGGCGAGAAATCAATAAATCTCATCAGAAGAAATAAATGATTAATAAAATCATTCATCGCATGCTTTTAATTTAAAACAAAGGTCCACTCACAAATTAGGCCTAAGCCTGATGACGCTCCGAGGCTTCTTCTGCTAGGGCCTCCTCACGTCCTGTTCCAAATATATAATTAATTTACCAACTAAATTCCAGTATTTATAAAATAGGCAAAATTAATCGAGAGCCATAATTACGCTCATCACTGCCTAAGTTCGATATTCTTAAATCGGAACGATCCAAACTTTTATATCATACTCGGCAGTCGTATTAACAACCTTTCCTAAATTGATTTAAATCCTACGGTTGAATTTTACATTATTTAACCGCTTAAATACCAAACTTCGGAAATTCACAAACCTATTCAAAACTCGTCCGAAAATTCTAAAACTCATTCCATTAAATTCCTCATAAAAATCTCCACCAAAAACAATTTTTCCAGCGGCGGCGCGGGCGACGGCTCCGCTGGCAGCGGCGGCCGGCGACCTGCTCCGGTGACGTCCAAATTCTACCAAATTTTAACAGCAGCATCCTCTCAACATCCCAAACAACTTTCATAACTATCACTAAGTCCAATTTCAAGCCTAACTAGGTCAATCGAACGAAAACATCCTAAAAGCCCTAGAATTTCAACTTCGAATTTCTCCTTACCGAGCTCAAGAGGGATCGAGCCTTTTGGAGGGGTTGTTGCACGGGAGGAGAGCTTCAAAACCGTACCAAGCTTGCCCGGATTGGTAACTGGAGGAGGGAGTTCTGGCGAAAGGAAGCTTAAGGCAGCCGCGCCTTTCGAGCGGCACTGCTCCTTCACGGCGGCGCTAGGGAGGCTGTGACCGGTCTAGAATGGAAGCTGGGTTGATGGCCGACCTTTTGGGACTGGTGCGGCGGCGAACGGTGGCCGGACAGCGGCGGATGGACGGTTGGAATTTCCGGCAGCGGGAGGGAGAATCGGGAGAGAAAGAGAGAGAGGAGAGAGAATCAGGAGGGAAGAGAGAGAAATATTTTGGGCTTGGCCCAACTGGTTCCAACCCAAATATACCCAATCCAAAATTTAACACCCCCAAAAATAATACCCTAATAAAAATTACCTTTTACTAGCTAAATTTACCATTTTTTACCGTCGTTACATTTTTCTCCTACGAATAACTCTTCGAAATAATCGTCCCTCAAAACCCCTCTAGGGACCAATTAAACTATATGTCAATGTCGGAGACGGTAAAATTCTTATTATAATCAAGCTAGTAAATAAGATAAAATCTTACGGGTCGGGATGTGACACATATGATAACCTCGATTCTCGAAACGACATTATGAAGAGATCAAAACCACGTCATTTAGGTATCTCCACCAAAACTATTACATTACTATTTTGAGTACCCAAACTAGCAGCTTATGGGAATACCAGTTCTCTCATAATTTTGTTATACCCAATATTCTCTTCACCCCAGACTAGAAGATGATCTGAAACATGATTATCATGCGAATGGAACATTTCGGTTACATAAAGCTGCAACATAAACAACTTGTATATCGCCAAAACTTGTTCCATATAAAATCCAATTTACTAAGTCACTAGCATGGAAGTTGAACAAATCCCCAAGCGGAGTATGCCAAAGAAACTTTAACTGCAAACGAAGTGACATTAGCAAATAGACTTCGTTCACACTTAACACTAATATTATGTCATTGAAGACTTGTATCGATTAACTCAATACAACGCCGACTGAAAGCACTATGAACATCCATCCACGCTTCTCCAATAAATTCTTTTATCTACAGCTATTCCAGATAACATAATATTCAACTCCAATAGCCACGCACTTTAAGATATAATACTTTCCTCTGGACATTCACGCCACACCAACATTCCTCACTTTTCCATCCTAGCGACCAGGGTCGCTAAAAAAATTAGCATTACCAAGAACTTCCAAAGATCTCAACATATTTGATCAATTCCCGACTGTTGTCGTAAAGTCAAAGTGATATCAACTCTTCTACATCTACTTTATTATTATAATTTCAAGGTCAAATACACTTACCATCTTTATAAAACACTCAACAAATTCGAAGATCGAACTTCAACACCTAGAATTCTGAAAAAATCTATAATGGTCCCACGATTAAAATAATATAACCGACAAATGCTACTCAACGCTTAAGAGCTTGCTAGCAACTCAAAATATTTAGATATACCATTCACTTTCTTCAATTCTCTTGCTATGACACAACAACATGCTTTTCACAACGCCATGCTCAATGACTCTTGCAAGGCCAACAATCCAAGGAAAATAATCTTGGACTCTTATATTTAACGCCTTAGCCGGGTTCAGCTAAACCACAATATAGACGAAAGTCACCCAAAAATGTTACTATTCATTGACTGCTAATAACCTCCTTCTCCAAAATGCTCTGATTATACTCTTTAATATGAAGATTCCAAGGATAAGAAACATATCCTTGATTAGAGCTGTATGGCCAAAACATGCGCCACCATACCATAACAAGCACTAAGCAAAATAATCCCGACTGAGTTTCTCTACGGACAAGGCAGTTGAAAATTTGGTCATCAATCAAGACTTCTCTAAATTGATAGCCTTTTTATTAGCCACAAATTCCCCGTGACTAATTTGCCCAAAAATTAGAGTCCTCAACAACTCGCATAGGTACCTCTTTGAATGACTAAGGGTACCTCCCGCATCACTTCAACCAACTCTTACCTCAAAATAATACACCACTATTTCGAACTTTCTTTCCAACTATTTTCTCCTTCTACAAAATTCGCACAAGATGTTCACCCCAACATCTTAATCGTAACCCAAATAATCATTGGTCAAATGAAAAGAATGTTGCCACGCATATGAGTTCCCCACTAGAGTTTCCAACTCGCAACTCAATGGCAAAATTCATCCTGAACCCGGAGTAAATCGTGCGGGGACCACCTCGAAGGAAAGATTTACCGCAAAATTCGGTACAACCTCCCTTGAAAATGGACAACTCTTCCAATAGAAACCTACAAACACGTCTAATGGTTCCAAATCCAACCTTAACTTCTGGAGCCTTCGTGCTCCTCAAAAACAATCACCACTAACAAGATAATATTCATTATCTAAGATAATATACATCCTCCGTCAAATATTCTAAAATATCAACAAGCCTTCACCCACAACCAAAAATATATACATTAAACCCAAGTATTCAGAGCTACTAGACACTAGCGGAAGTAAGAAAACACAGGTAGGTTAAACAGGTAATCTACTGGTGAAATGTGGTGGAAATACGGGTGACTATGACTCGTCTCCTACTAGATCCAATCCGAACTCTGCAGACTGGGCATTTTAAAACGAAGAGCCCAGGGTAAGACATTTAATAACGTTAGAGTGAGTGGACAAAAATAATTTAATAACAAAATATTTATGCATTCCCATTTTAATTTCATAGAAAAATATACTGCATGCGGCAGCTTAAAAGTGTTCAACTCATAAACTGGCAATTTCACGACTAGCACCGGCTAGTCACAACTCAAATAAAATGGAGCCTCTCTGGCAGAACTATATATAAACATATATTCGTATGTATTTACACTCGTCAGACTCCTTGTATGAATCCTAGAAACAATTTAGAAAAATAGAAATTCATATAAGGCTACAACGCTGGCGTCTAACGCTCACGTTGCGCCATAATGGTATTTTTTCTCATTATGACCAAAAAGAACGGTGTATTTACGTGTGGACTCCCTATATGAAAACCTAAAAAAAACCGAAAAAGAAAGTAGTTTTCATATAGGGCTATGACGCTTGTGTCTAACACTCACGCCACGCCATAATGATATTTTACCTCATTATGACGGACCAAGCACGTATGGCTAGCTAGCATTTATATACATACTATACTCATAATATCCAAAATATATATATCCACCGAAAATCTCATTTTTGGGATCCCTCCAAAGGAGGAAAAATTGCGAAATAGCCGAGAAATCAATAAGTCTCATCATAAGAAATAAATGATCAATAAAATCATTCATCGCATGTTTTTCAATTAAAAACAAAGGTCCACTCACAAATTAGGCCTAAGCCTGACATCGATCCGAGGTCTCTCCAATTTGAGTCTCCTCACGTCCTATTCCAAATATATTGTTAATTTCCCAACTAAAAATCCAATTTTATTCAAAATAGGCAAAATAACTGAGAGCCATAAACACGTTCATCATTGCCTAACTTCGATATTCTTAAATCGGAATGACCCAAACTTTAATACCATACTCGGCAGCCGTAAATACAACATTTCTCAGAAATTTACTTAAATCCTACGGCCGGATTTTACATTATTTAACCACCAAAATACCAAACTTTGGAAATTTTCAAACCTATCCAAATCTCATCCAAAAATTCCACAATTCACTTCATTAAACTCCTCTAATTATTACACATTTAAAATCATACAAAACCCCAAAACGGCGGCGGCCGGAGACCGATTCCGGCGACCTCCAAATTCTACCAAATTTTAACAGCATCTTCCTCTCGACATCCCAAACAACTTTCATAACTATCACTAAGTCCAATTTCATGCCTAAATAGGTCAATCGAAGGAAAACACCTTAAAATCCCTAGAATTTCAACTTCGAATTTCTCCTTACCGAGCTCAAGAGGGAGTGAGCCTTTTGGAGGGGTTGTTGCACGGGAGGAGAGCTACAAAACAGTACCAAGCTTGCCCGGATTGGTGGCCGGAGGAGGGAGTTCCGGTGAAAAGCTTCCCGACGTGTTCGGCGGGTTTTCCTTCTCTCCGGTGGGTTAGAGGCTTGGGTGCTAAGCCGGGGAGGGAGAGGAGGTGGCGGGGGTCCAAACGGGACTGGTGCGGCGGCCGGTGGCTGGCCGGACGGCGGCAGATGACCAAGAAGAATTCCGACAGCAGGAGAGAGAGAGAGAGAGCGTCGGGAGAGAAAGAGAGAGAAGAGAGAGAAAGAGAGAAAATCGTTTGGGCCTCACCCATCCGGCCCAACTCTATATACAACCCAAATCCAAAAAAATTAATACCCCCAAAAAATAATACCCTAATAAAAAATTACCTTTTACTAGCTAAAATTTACCATTTTTACCGTCGTTACATTTTTCTCCTACGAATAACTCTCCGAAATAAACGTCCCTCAAAACCCTTCTAGAGACCAATTAAACTATATCTCAATGTCAGAGACGGTAAAATTCTTATTACAATCAAGCTAGTAAATAAGATAAAATTTTTACGGGTCGGGATGTGACAATCACCAACCTCTCAAACACCTACTGGAGTAACGCATCTCAACGCCGTCTCAACATCGGTGGCTATACAAATTGATGGGTTACAACTACCAAATCACATACCGACCAGGAACACTGAATTTGGCGGCCGATGCTCTGTCCCGTCAATTGGAGCTATGCGCGATCCAACGTGTATCTGCTCCGGTGTTTGACAGCCTTTCCGCCATGGATCGGAGTTGCCTCGACGATCCCACTGCTTCGGCAATCATCATCGCTCTCAAATCCAACAGTGAGGCCAAGAAGCACTTTGAGCTACGCCAAAACAGGTTATTGTACAAGGGCAAGATCTATGTGCCCCTCACCTCGGATTGGCGCTGCAAGATATTAGATGAATTCCATGCTTCTCTCGAGGGTGGTCATTCCGGCTATCTCAGGACTTACATGCGTCTTGTCCGGAGTTTCTCTTGGCCGGGTATACGAAAAGATGTGAAGCGCTTCGTGGCAGCATGTGATCAATGTCAACACCAAAACTTAGAATCAGTGAATCCGCCGGGCTTGCTCCAGCCACTTCCGATCCCTGATGATGTGTGGGTTGATATATCCCTTGATTTTGTTGAGGGTTTGCCGAGTTCTGATGGCAAGAACGCCATTCTTATGGTGGTGGACCGTCTTTCTAAGTCAGGTCACTTCATTGCCATCTCTCACCCATACACCGCGGCAGACATCACAGACATCTTTGTGCGTGAGATCTTTCGACTACATGGAATGCCGAGATCCTTCACTAGTGATCACGATCCAATTTTTATCAACAACTTTTGGGAAGATTTTTTCAAGTTACAAGGTACCAGACTTTGCCGAAGCTCAGGCTATCACCCCCAATCCGATGAACAAAAAGAGGTTGTGAATCGTTGCTTGGAGCACTACCTCCGTTGTTTTGTGGCGGACAAACCTGCAAAGTGGGCGTCCCTCCTCCACTGGGCGGAGTGGTGGTACAACACCACTTATCACTCTACCATTCACATGACGCCGTACCAGGCACTTTGTGGCAGAGCTCCTCCTTCGGTTCCTTTGTACACACCAGGAACCACCAAGGTTAGCTCAGTGGACATGGCCTTGCGGAATTGGGATGATCTCTTTAAGCTTCTCCGCTCCAACATGGCTATGGCATAGAACAAAATGAAGCAATATACTGACCAACATCGCACTGTGCGGACCTTTGAAGAGGGCGACTGGGTTTATCTCAAGTTACATCCATACCGGCAAAAGTCACTCATCAAACGACCATCTCACAAGCTTGCTCCCAGGTTCTGTGGCCCATTTCAGATTGTTTCTAAGATAGGTACGGTCGCCTACAAATTGCGCCTTCCTCCGCGCTCCAAGCTGCATCCGATTTTCCATGTGTCCTTGTTGAAAAGAAACTCAGTGCCAACATCCCTGCTCAAGTGACTCTACCCCCTACTGATGACAATGGCTCCCTCCAATTGATTCCTTCCAAGGTCCTCGACATGGCAGTGGTGAGGAAGAAACATCGCTTTGTGACACAATGGCTAGTGCAGTGGGAGGGCCTTCCTGAAACAGATGCTACTTGGGAAGAGACATATACCATCATGAACCACTTTCCACAGTTTCAAGCTTGAGGACAAGCTTCCTCTTAGAGGGGGGGAACTTGTTACAACCAAACTCCTTAATCCTTCATTACCAGTAACCTAAGATGGATCATCTACACTTTATTCTCTATGTAACAATTATTGTGGACACCCAGCAGAATTCTAAGGACCACCTGAGTAGCATAGAGACAAGTAGCTGCACTCCCTTTTGTCTGTATCTGTTCTCTCCTTCTTTAAGTTGTAATCTCTTCCCTAGTTATGGGTAGGAAATGAATATGAAATCTTCTTAGTTATTTGTGTTTCTTTACTTTCCTTCTGCCCTCAATCAATGTTCTCATAAGAGAAAAGGAGATGATGCCGACAAAATTTGAGCAATTGCTCTCTGGGAAGTGTGAATGAAAGAGGAATAGAGGGGGCGATGAGGACGACGAAAGGAATTTATGTGTCACAACTCGCTAACACCTGTTTTGGCAAGGATGTGAAACAGTAGGGTACTGAAGGGCGGATTTGCCCACGCACTGTTCCGGAGGAAATGAACAGTAAAGCGGCACCAGACCGCATAGTATATGTTATTTATTCTATATTAGCATATGTAAATCATTATTTTGTTCATGCAGTTAAAATTTGTACGATTTTCCAATGAAATAAGAAAGAAAAACCTACCAACTATATTCAGCACGATTAGAATAGTGCAAATCACTGGTTAAGAATTGTACCTTTAATACCTCTACCAAATTCTCCAAAGAAAAGGATAAGAAATATTGTGACACTAGAGCTACATCGAAAATGAAAAAAAAAAATATGGATAGAACCAAAAGAAAAGGATAAGAAATACCGTGACATTAGAGCTGCTCAAAATATGGACGAATGAGAACAAACTGGTCATGTGATATATTCTTTTACCAAGATCAAAGGCCAAAGCGGCTTGAACTGGAAGCAAATCTGCTATGCCCAAAAACCCAGTGCCAAACCTGTGCCACCTACCACATTTAGACATATGTCTCCAACTTAAACAAACTTAAACTCTGTTAACTATATCATTATCTTCTAATAAAAAATAACAAAATTGTAATTAAGGATTAAGAGAAACCCAAGTTTGACTCTACCTCTTCCTCTTGTTTATTCTCTGCGATTCTCTCCTACACAACCCAGTATTTCTCTCAAACACCTAATCTGCATCTCAACCTATTCCAACCACAAATCGTCAAAATCATGATTCTTTAACCCATAAACAAAATGCCCAGGAACTCACTATGTCAATTAAACACAAGTTCAATTCCTTTTGTAATTATTCATCTATGTGAAAACTAAACTATCCTCTTCGTCGTAATACCTTTTCAATTCCTCATCGTAAATTCGCAATCGTATCTCTCATTCGTGAGGCCAAAATAGATGACGACCATAAATTGGAAAATTAGGATGAGTTTACGAACCAGAATAAAAATCCACGGCAGTTTGTTGTTGGAGTGGAGAAACTGGGTTTTTTGGGAGAGAGATGCAGAGAAAGAAGAAAGAAGAAAGAGAATAGACAGGGAAGAGGTAGAGTCAAACTTCGGTTTGTCTTAATCCTTAATTAAAATTTTGTTATTTTTATTAGAAGATAATGATATAGTTAACAGAGTTTAAGTCTGTTTAAGTTAGGGACATGTGTCCAAATGTGGTAGGTGTCACAAGTTTGGCACTTGGTTTTTGGGCACAGCAGATTTGCTTC
Source organism: Fragaria nilgerrensis (assembly GCA_010134655.1). NCBI lineage: Eukaryota > Viridiplantae > Streptophyta > Magnoliopsida > Rosales > Rosaceae > Fragaria > Fragaria nilgerrensis. The sequence continues at coordinate 12,352 of WPAB01000119.1, forward strand.
CGCTTGAACTCTATTTGAATCACATAACACAGTTATGGGAACAAATTAACCCTGGACATTTAAGCAGTATTAGAATCTCGAAACAGAACCAAAAATAAAAAGCATACAAACATGCACAGATCCATATACTATTCTATCTTTCGTTTATCAATGCTAGTCTCGCTTTGCATGTTCTGCTACAAATTTGCTCCCCATCTTATTTTCCCCACCTTCATCCCCACCCACCTAGATGCATGACACATGTCTTATTTTATTTCACTCATCTAACCATAGTTAACAATATAAATCTAAAATTATTTATTTAATTTAAATTTATAAAACTGGGTATTGGGTTTTAAGATGTAGGTTTAGGGTTTTAAGGCATGAGGTTTGGGGTTTAGAGCTTATTTTTTTATCATGATTAGACATAATTAAGTAAAAACCCTAAACTCTAAACCCTAACCCTAAACCCTAAACCCTAAACCCTAAACCCTAAACCCTAAACCCTAAACCCTAAACCCTAAACCCTAAACCCTAAAACCCTAAACCTTAAACCCTAAACCCTAAACCCCAAACCCTAAACCCTAAACCCCAAACCCTAAACCCTAAACCCTAAACGCCCAACATCTCAAATTTAAATTAAATAAATAATTAAATTGTTAACCATGGTTAGATGATTTAAAGAAAATTGACATATGTCATGCATTTAGGTAGGTGGGGATGAAGGTGGGGAAATAAGGATGAGGAGCAAATTTGTATCCCTCGTTGACTCCCATTATTTATTGCTCATTACAAATCATTTTCAGATTATAGAAATAACCCAACAGACAAAGTGAAGAATTGTATAGTACCCACCAGCAGTTGTTGCTCGGATATCAATAACTAACCTGGAAAACTAGGAAGATGCCCGTGCCTTGCTGCAGATAATATCTTTGTTGAATGTTTATATGCTTTAACTTATTGGTCGATTAACAAAAATAGTACAGAAAAGACAAAAGAACATTTTCCAAATCAAAAGAGGTTAACGGGTGATCAAAGTGCCAAAGATTTGGGATGGGATTAGAACTCTATGAAGTGGGTTTCATTAAAATTTCATTGAGACTAAATTAAGCTAATTACCAATACCAAAGAAGAGGAAGGAAAAACAACAGAGAAAAATAAATTTTGAATCCCGACCTCAGACCCAAGCTTTTTTTGAAAACGGAGACAGGAAGATGACCAAAACACAAACAAAAAATCATAATCAATTTCAAATTGAAATGCACAAGTCCAAAACCCACTATGTTTAAACGCACCGACCTTACAATCAGTTTATCATTTACTATATCATCGGAGCGGATTTAGTGCACCGTGGTGCACTTGAACCAGTTAACAGATCTAAACCACCGTTAACAGATTAATTCGGAATAATACCAAAATTCCAGATCTACTTCGACACTTCCATGGCTGGCTTATACTCTTCCACCATCTCAATTAACTTCTTACTGCTAAACAAAGACAACATCTTGTTCCAGCAAGACAGTGGCATACCAACTGCACTAGAATCACTCACTTTCTTTCCAAATCAATAGCCTTATACCCATATCGATTAAATCATGCCCATTTTCAGATCTCACAGGAATTGATTTTGGCTTTTTGTACTGGTTACTAGTTTGCTTTCTGATAAATGAATCTTAATTATAAACCACGATACCAGTCTCTCTTTGTCCTCAAACACCACCATGGCCGCCAATACTCATCTCCGCCGCAGCTGAGCTCTGCAACTATATCGCATCGCAACTCCAGCTCGTTAAAATCACATTCTCGGACAATAATCGACGTCGTTTTGACGGGCAGATCTCCTTCTCTTAAACAAATCAGGCCCTTCTCATCTTCAAGCCTTTCCTCGATTGAACTTTAGCCTGGTTTGCATAAATGGGATATTTAGTTATTTACATTTATGGGCTTTATAACGGTGTTAATATGAAGTTAGTGTTAGATCAAATAAACGGCTGAGATTATATTATACATGTTGGTTCTTTTCAACCTTGGTGCATCTGAGAACTTTCGCTATATCATTGAGCATGTCTTTTACATTTGATTCATTCTCCTAATGGTTCAAAAAATCATGTGAACGTCATGTGTTCAAAACATTAGCAGCCATAGTCGAGCTCAATCTTCAATAGTGCTTGTCTTTGTATGTTTAACTGTTGTCATGAGAAATCAAACTGTTTAACTGTTTAGCTGATAATCAAAGCGATATATACTTTTTCATGACCATAATTAGTAAAATGCACATGCGAAGATTAAATGTCTAGTATTTATTCAGCTAAGTGTAGGCATTGTTTTTTTAAGAGAGAAAAAAAAAATGAACTATAGTTTTCTCCCAGCCTTGCAAACTTTCATTTAAATCTGCAGACTTGAAAAGTTTAATCTAACTTATTTTGTCAAGACCCACCTCGAATTTCACCCTGAAACCCGAAGTAAGTCCTGCGAGATCCACCTCCAAAGAAAATTTACTGAAGAACTCGGTAAACCTCTCTTGAAAATGAACAACCCTAACCCGGAAAAATTCAAGAATTTACCCTCGTAGACGAATCAACCAACTTCCAATTCATCCATAAATATCCAAATAAAGTAACGTAAATCTTAGCACATCACCATTAAAGTATACGCTACCCCAAGGGTAATCAGAGTTTCTAAGGAAAAACTACAGGAAGCAAAAAAATATATTGGTAGGTTTATCAGGTAACCTACTGGTGAAGAGTGGTGGAGAAGTGGGTAACTATGTCTCGCCTTCTACTAGTGTCAACTCGGACTCTGCAGACCGGGCATTTTTAAAACGAAGGGCCCAGGGGAAAAACATTTGAAACTGTTAGAGTGAGTGGACACAAATAAATAAAATAAAAAATATTTATGCTTTCCCAATTTATTTTCCAAAGAAAATGAATGCATGCCTCAAGCGATAAAACTTTCGTCTCTTAAATATCGAGCCTCTCAAACCCAATCATATACATTCAACTATATATGACACGACCCGTCCCGAATTTCCCCCTGAAACCCGGAGTAAACCGTGTGGGGACCACCTCGAAGGAAAGATTTACCGCAAAAGTCGGCATACCTCCCTTGAAAATGGACAACCCTTCCTAATAGAAACTTGCAAATACTTCTAAATGTTCCAAATCCAACCTTAACTTCTGGAGCCTTCGTGCTCCCCAAAACAATCACCACCAACAAGATAATAAACATTATCTAAGATAATATACATCCTCCGTCAAATATTCTAAAATATCAACAAGCCTTCACCCACAACCAAAAATATAAACATTAAACCCAAGTATTCAGAGCTACTAGACACTCGCGGAAGTAAGAAAACACAGGTAGGTTAAACAAGTAACCTACTAGTGAAAGGTGGTGGAAATACGGGTGACTATGCCTCGTCTCCTACTAGATCAAATCCGAACTCTGCAGACTGGGCATTTTAAAACGAAGGGCACAGGGGAAGACATTTAATAACATTAGAGTGAGTGGACAAAAATAATTTAATAACAAAATATTTATGCATTCCCATTTTAATTTCATAGAAAAATATACCGCATGCGGCAGCTTAAAAGTGTTCAACTTATAAACTGGCAATTTCACGACTAGCACTGGCTAGTCACAAACTCAAATAAAAAATGGAGCCTCTCAGGCTAAACTATATATAAACATATATTCGTATGTATTTACACTCGTCAGACTCCTTATATGAATCCTAGAAACAATTTAGAAAAATAGAAATTCATACAAGGCTACAACGCTGGCATCTAACGCTCACGTTGCGCCATAATGATATTTTTCCTCATTATGACCGAAAAGACGGTGTATATATATTATTACGCGCATATCCCCTATATAAATTATTATATTTATATAGGGCTACGACGATTGCGTCTAACACTCACGTCGCACCATAATGGAATTTTACCTCAGTATGGTGGAAAAGCACGTATAGCTAGCATTTATTTACATACTATACTCATAAACATCCAAAATACATATCCACCGAAAATCTCATTTTCGGGATCTCTCCAAAGGAGGAAAAATTAACAAATAACCGAGAAATCAATAAGTCTCATCAGAAGAAATAAATGATCAATAAAATCATTCATCGCATGCTTTTCAATTAAAAACAAAGGTCCACTCACAAATTAGGCCTAAGCCTGATGACGCTCCGAGGCTTCTTCTGCTCGGGCCTCCTCACGTCCTGTTCCAAATATATAATAAATTTCCCACTAAAAATCCAATATTTATACAAAATAGGCAAAATTAACCGAGAGCCATAACCACGCTCATCATTGGCTAACTTCGATATTCTTAAATTGGAATGACCCAAACTTTAATACCATACTCGGCAGCCGTAAATACAACATTTCTTAGAAATTGACTTAAATTCTACGGCCGGATTTTACATTATTTAACCGCTAAAATACCAAACTTCGGAAATTCACAAACCTATTTAAAACTCATCCGAAAATTCCACAATTCACTCCATTAAATTCCTCTAATTATTACATATTTAAAATCATACTAAACCCCAAAACGGCGGCGGCGTCGGCGGCGGCTCCGCCGGCAGCGGCGGCCAGAGGCCGATTCCGGCGACCTCCAAATCCTATGAAATTTTAACAACATCTTCCTCTCAACATCCCAAACAACTTTCCTAACTAGCACAATCACCAATTCCAAGCCTAACTAGGTCAATCGAACGAAAACATCCTAAAAGCCCTAGAATTTCCTCCTTGAATTTCTCCTTACCTAGCTCAAGAGGGAGTGAGCCTTTTGGAGGGTTGCTGCACAGGAGGATAGCTACAAAACCGTACCAAGCTTGCCCGGATTGGTGGCCGGAGGAGGGAGTTCCGGCGAAGGAACCACTGCGGCAGTCGCCGCTTTGAGGGGAGAGAACTCCTTCACGGCGTCGCTAGGGCGGCTGTCACCGGGCTAGAATGGAAGCTGGGTTGATGGCCGACCTTTTGGGACCGGTGCGGCGGTGAATGGTGGTCGGACGGCGGCGGACGGGCGGCCGGAAAAATGGGCAGCGGGAGGGATTCGGGAGAGAGAGAACCGGGAGAAAAATCGGGAGGGAAGAGAGAGAAGGAAGAAGAAAAAGATTTTGGGCCTCTAAACACGGTCCAACATCTTTTAAATCAAACCCAATTCTAAAAATTAACACCCCCAAAAATAATACCCTAATAAAAATTACCTTTTACTAGCTAAAATTTACCATTTTTACCGTCGTTACATTTTATTCTTACGAATATCTCTCCGAAATAATCGTCCCCCAAAACCTCTCTAGGGACCAATTAAACTATATCTCAATGTCGAAGACGGTAAAATTCTTATTATAATCAACCTAGTAAATAAGATAAAATTTTACAGGTCGGGATGTGACAATATATATATATATATATATATATATATATATATATATATATATATATATGTATCTACACACGTCCATACTCTTTGTATGAATTCTGGGGAAAAATATAAGAAAATAAAAATTCATATAATGCTACTACGTTTGCGTCTAACGCTCACGTCATGCCTTAATGCGGTGCTACACTACGCCATTAAGGTGGACGGACGGGTGTATAAATATGTGTCCATACCCCCTATATGAATTAGATACTCATATAGGGCTACTACGCTCGCGTCTAACGCTCACGTCACACCATAATGCAGTTATATACTACGTCATTAAGGTGGATAGACATATATGGCTAGCTAGTATTTATATACATACTCTCCTCATAAATAAATACTTATATTCACCGAAAATCCCATTTTCGGTAACTCTTCAAGAGAAATAAATTCGTCAAAATAAAATGACGTCAAAGGCTCAAACAAAAGAAAATGTTCAACCATGAACCGTAGCATGCATATTATTTAAAATAAAAGTCCACTCACTAAATAGGCCTAAGCCTGATGTCGATCTGGGGCCTCGTCTGCTCGAGCCTCCTCACGTTCTGTTCCAAATATAATATTAATTTCCCAACTAAAAAATCCAATATTTATATAAAATAGGCAAAATTATACGTGAGCCTCCTACACACCCATCCTTGCCCAACTTCGCCATTCTTAACTCAATAAGGCCCAAACTTCATCGAACATACCGGCAGCCTTAATTCAACCTTCTACAGATTATACGACTTTAATCCAACGGCCGGATTCTACCTTATTAATCTGCCAAAATTACCAAACTTAAAAAATTCCCAAACCTATCCAAAACTCCTCCAAAAATTCTAAAATTCACAACAATCACTCCCCTTAATATATCTAAAACCATGAAAATCCCCTACACAGCGGCGGCAGCCGGAGGCCGACTCCGGCGACCTCCAATGCCGACCAAATTTTAACAGCAACTTCCTCTCAACTCCCTCTACAACTTTCCTAACTAGCACAAACACCAATTCCAAGCCTAACTAGGTCAATCGAACAAAAACATCACAAAAAGCCCTAGAACTTCCACTCACCAATTCTCCTTACCTAGCTCAAGAGAGGGTGAGACCTTTGGAGGGATGAACGTACGGGATGATGGCATCCTTTTGAGCCTAGCAGCTCTGGCTATGGCGGCCGGAGAAGGAAATTCCGGCGACGGAACCACCACGGCAGTCGGGCCTTTCGGGGGAGATAACTCTCTCACGACGGAGCTAGGGCGGCTCTCACCGATCTAGAAAGAAGGCTTGGTTGACGACCGATCGTTTGGGACCGAAGGGCCGTGAACGGTGGCCGGATGGCAACGGGCGGGCTCCAGTAGGAGAGAGAGAGAGAGAGAGAGAGAGAGAGAGAGAGAGAGAGAGAGAGAGAGAGAGGAGGAGAGAGAAGAGAGAGAGAGGGGTTTGGGCCTTTCTGCCCAACCCGATCCAACACCTCCATATAACCCAAAACCAAAATTAACACCCCCAAAAATAAAATACTCCAATAAAAATTACTTTTTACTAGCTAAAATTACTATTTTTACCGTCGTCACATTTTCTCCTACGAATAATTCATCCGAAACAATCGTCCCTCAATACCCCTCTAGGGACCAAATAAACTATAAATTCATTGATGGATACAGTAAAATTCTTATTAATACCAAGTTAGTAAATAAGGTAAAAATTTAAGAGTCAGGATGTGACATATTTAACTTAAAAAGATAATTAGCCAGGTAAAAGCATTTAAAACCATAGGATAACAATGCCTACACTTTAGAAGTGGAACCAATTTAAACTCCAAGAGATCTTAATCATTCAGTTGTACCTTTTTACAAAACAATCAAAAACAAAAAAACAATTCATGATCAGAATAATTAAGGAAAATACAAATATCAAGATCAACTAGTTAGTATTTATACTCAAGCTACCTAAATTTTCTTCCAAGTAGACATAAGAGGGCAAATAATTAAATGAGTTCTATTGAGATATTTTGATAATATGAGGTTTGTATTTTTTGCAAGAATTTGTAATCTATCAAAGCTGACTAACTATTATGTAGGTGTTTATGCATTCATCTGTATGTTGGGTAGTATAGTAAAGTAGACGGTGTTTTAGGGAAAAAAAAACACAATTTTTTTTTAACTCTGTAAGTAATATACTTTCACCTCATGTGATCAAAGAAAATGAGTCGTCTCTCTCTTTTCTCCCTAACCCTAGCCCTCACCTTCACAATTGACGGCGACGGACTCCCTAGCGGCAATGGACTCAGTGAAGTCAACCTCGGCCAGCTTCAAACGTTGGGAGGGTCTAGGCTCTCCCTCTCAGCTCTTCCTTCTTTTTTTGTGATGGTGGAAGGCAGGATCAACTTCATGTGTGGTGATTTGGATGCAGGATTAGAGGGTAGGGTTTCAAGATTCGGCAAGGATCTAGTCGGGGCTGAAGGCTGGCTGTCGATGTGGAAGGACGTCGACCCAGGCATATCTGTTTTGGCCGGATTTGATATGATGCCTGGGCATGAAGCCTTGGTTTGGATTGGTGTTGGTCGGATTGTTTCCGGTTTGAATGGCCTTGAACATGTTGTTGGGATATGCAAGGAAAGGTGTTGGTGTTGCCTCTGTCGGAATCAGATTGGAAGGCAGTGAAGATGTTGTGAAGTCGCTTGGCGGCGATGAAGATCTGTTCCATCATTTTGGACCGGGTCTGGGCCGATTTGAGCATTGGGGTTTGGCTTCCAAGGTCCTTGCAAAGAATTCGGACTGCGTTTGCAGTATTTGGGCTCTGCTGGATCTTTCTGTTGCTCGCTCATTTGGATTGGGTGGAAGCTCTTCTGGAGGTAGCTCTTCTGGGCAGGGGCGTAGCTAGCTAGGGGGCAAGGGGTTCAATTGAACCCTCTCAAATTTTTAAAAAGAGTAATTAGCCTTCATTTGTATTAGATATCAGTGGAAATAAAACATAAATTGACCCTTCTTCTCTAATAAATTTTTAATTAGTCTTAAATATTCTTCAACAATAATTGAATGAAATAAAAATTTATACTATTCAGATACTTAATCTAATTAATACAAATCGTGTTAAGGGTTTTTTACCTTACTAAATGAAAACAACACATTAATGTTTACCATACATCAACATGCATTATCTCTCAAACAAAAGAAAAGGTATCTTATTTTTTTCCAATATTTATCGTGCATGAAATTCTAATCCAAAGTTTACTAGAGATGATAATGATAGAACAAAACTATTGTTGAAATTAAGTTTGCATCATTCTTTTAAGTAAAATTGTGTTGTTGCTAAAGAGTGACTGAAAATAAATTAATTTTCTAATTAATCAAATTTGACTATTCTAAGTGAGATGTCTGGCTGCACTGCTTCTGCGGTCTCCTATTCAGAGTAGTTGGCTTCCGTTGTCTTCTGAATAAGTTACTTATCAAAATAAAGAAGGTTTTTCTAGGACTTTGTTAGGTTTGTTTCCGTTTTATTTTTCTAGTTTTCTTGGTTCTCTGGTGCTGGTTACTCTGTCTGAGGTGCAATGCTTATGGGCTGCAACAGAGGAACTATCTAGGATAGCTTCGGTCTTCTTAGGTAGCTTCGCATGATTCTTTTCTAACGTTGTGTCACATCCCGACCCTTAAATTTTTACCTTATTTACTAGCTTGGTTATAATAAGAATTTTTACCGTCTCCGGCATTGAGATATAGTTTAATTGGTCCCTAGAGGGGTTTTGGGGACGATTATTTCGGAGAGTTATTCGTAGGAGAAAAATGTGTCGACGGTAAAAATGATAAATTTTAGCTAGTAAAAGGTAATTTTTAATAGGGTATTTTATTTTGGGGTGTTAAATTGGTAAAGTTGGGTATTTTTATGATGTTGGGCCGGGTTGGTGTGAGGCCCAAACCCATCTCCTCTTTTTCTTTTCTCTTCTCTCTTTCTCTCTCTTCTCTCTCTTTCTCTCCGGACGCTCTCTCTCTCTCTCCCGCTGCCGGAATCCTTCTCAGCCGTCTGCCGTCGTCCGGCCAGCTACCGGCCGCCGCACCACTCCCGTTTGGACCCCCGCCACCTCCTCTCCCTCCCCGGCCTAGCACCCGAGCCTCTAACCCGCCGGAGAGAAGGAAAACCCGCCGGAGACGCCGGGAAGCTTTTCGCCGGAACTCCCTCCTCCGGCCACCAATCCGGACAAGCTTGGTACGGTTTTGTAGCTCTCCTCCCGTGCAGCAACCCCTCCAAAAGGCTCACTCCCTCTTGAGCTAGGTAAGGAGAAATTCAAGGAGGAAATTCTAGGGATTTTAGGATGTTTTTGTTCGATTGACCTAGTTAGGCTTGAAATTTGACTTAGTGATAGTTATGAAAGTTGTTTGGGATGTTGAGAGGAAGATGTTGTTAAAATTTGGTAGAATTTGGACGTCGTCGGAATCGGTCTCCGGCCGGCGGAGCCGCCGCCGCTGCCGCCGTTTTGGGTTTTGTATGATTTTAAATGTGTAATAATTAGAGTTTAATGAAGTGAATTGTGAATTTTCGGATGAGTTTTGGATAGGTTTGGGAATTTCCAAAGTTTGGTATTTTGGCGGTTAAATAATGTAAAATCCGACCGTAGGATTTAAATCAATTTCTGGAAAGGTTGTATTTACGGCTGCGGAGTATGAAATTAAAAATGGGAATGCATAAATATTTTGTTATTAAATTATTTTTGTCCACTCACTCTAACGTTATTAAATGTCTTCCCCTGGGCCTTCTTTTTAAAATGCCCAGTCTGCAGGATTGCATAGTTGAGATCGGGCGTACATGGAGAAGAGGCATAGTCAATAGCATAGCTTCCGCTCTTTTCTATTTATTTCTAGTTCATTTCCTCTCAAATAGAGTTGCTCTAAATATGTGGTTGTTGGTTTTAGGATCTTTGTTAGATTAGTAATTCTATTTTTGGGAGATGTTGTGATTTGTGGGGAGCACAAAGGCTCCAGGAGTCTATAAGGTTGGAGTTGGAACCTTTAGGAGTGTTTGCAGGTTTTGGTTTGGAAGGGTTGTTCATTTCCAAGGGAGGTTGTACCGAATTTTGCGGTAATCTTTCCTTGGAGGTGGTCCCCGCACGATTTACTCCGGGTTCAAAGTGAAATTCGGGGTGGGTCGTGTCAGTTGGTATCAGAGCACTAGGTTATTCGATTCCTTTCTCGTTTTAGTACTACCTCATATTCTTGGTCATACTTAGTGTCTATAGAGTGATGGTCCGATCGTGACGGATCTATTAGCATTATATGCTTTAAACACTATGTGTTGATTACGTTTGTGATGTAGTTGTTCTTATCTTATTTATGGACATTGTTGTGTCATAAATGTTCATATCTTTAAGACTATGCCTCTGTACGCCGACCCCTTGAGTAATCATTATGCTTTGAGTAATGAAAAGATGTATGGATTATGCCTTTTTCAAGGGTTATTGAGTTGATATCATAATTGTTATAGTTCAATTGCGAGTTGGAAACTCCAGTGGGGAACTCATATGCGTAGCAGCATTCCTTTCAGTTGACCCAATGATTGTTTGGGTTACGATTAAGATGTTGGGGTGAACATCTTGTGTGAATTTTGTAGAAGGAGAAAATAGTTGGAAAGAAAGTTCGAAATAGTGGTGTATTATTTTGAGGTAAGGGTTGGTTGAAGTGATGCGGGAGGTACCCTTAGTCATTTAAAGAGGTATCTATGTGAGTTGTTGAAGACTCAATTTTGGGCTAATTAGTCACGGGGGATTTGTGGCTAATAAAAAGGCTATCAATTTAGAGAAGTCTTGATTGATGATCAAATTTCCAACTGCCTTGTCCGCAGAGAAAGTCAGTTGAGATTATTTTGGTTAATGCTTGTTATGGTATGGTGGCGCATGTTTTGGCCATACCGCTTTAATCAAGGATATGTTTCTTATCCTTGGAATCTTCATATTAAAGAGTATAATCAGAGCATTTTGGAGAAGGAGGTTAATAGCAGTCGATGAATAGTAAGATTTTTGGGTGACTTTCGTCTATATTGTGGTTTAGCTGAAGCCGGTTAAGGCGTTAAGTATAAGAGTCCAAGATTATTTTCCTTGGATTGTTGGCCTTGCAAGAGTCATTGAGCATAGCGTTGTGAAAAGCTTGTTGTTGTGTCATAGCAAGACAATTGAAGAAAGTGAATGGTATATCTAAATATTTTGAATTGCTAGCAAGCTCTGAAGCGTTGAGTAGCATTTGCCGGTTATATTATTTTAATCGTGGAGCCATTATGGATTCTTTCAGAATTCTAGGTGTTGAAGTTTGATCTTCAGATTTGTTGTGTGTTTTATAAAGATGGTAAGTGTATTTGACCTTGAAATTATAATAATAAAGTAGATGCAGAAGAGTTGAGGTCACTTTGACTTTACGACAACAGTCGGGAATGGATTAAATATGTTGAGATCTTTGGAAGTTCTTGGTAATGCTAATTTTTAGCGACCTTAGTCGCTAGGATGGAAAAGTGAGGAATGTTGGTGTGGCGTGAATGTCCAGAGGAAAGTATTATATCTTACAGTGCGTGGCTATTGGAGTTGAATATTATGTTATCTGAAATAACTGTAGATAAAAAGGATTTATTGGAGAAGCGTGGATGGATGTTCATAGTGCTTTCTGTCGGCGTTGTATTGAGTTAGTCGATACAAGTCTTAAATGACATAATATTAGTGCTAAGTGTGAACAAAGTCTATATACTAATGTCACTTCGTTTGCAGTTGGAGTTTCTTTGGCATACTCTGCTTGGGGATTTGTTCATCTTCCGTACTAGTGACTTAGCAAATTGGATTTTATATGGAACATGTTTTGGCGATATACAAGTTGTTTATGTTGTAGCTTTACATAACCGAAATGTTCCATTCGCATGATAATCGTGTTTCAGATCATCTTCTGGTCTGGGGTAAAGAGAATTTTGGGAATAACAGAATTAGGAGAGAACTGGTATTCTCATAAGCTGCTAGTTTGGGTACTCAAAATGGTAATGTAATAGTTTTGGTGAAGAGACATAAGTGACGTGGTTTTGATCTCTTCATAATGTCATTTCGAGAATCGAGATTATCATATGTTGGTGGACTGGTCACTTAGGCAGAGCAAGATTGTCTTGTGGACTTGTGAAAGCTTTGACTCCACGAAGGACTCTGGGAAGTATCTCGGTATTAGAAGTGATTGTTGCAGTTCTGCAGTGTGTGCATCCTTAAATCTGTTCAATTAGTGGGTCTTATTTTTGACCCCTATAAGTATGTGGGAATGCGTGAACTTTAGTTTCCTGACAAGTGAGCTTCAACGTCGAGTTTATGAGCAGCGCATTGACGAGGTTGTTGCATGACGTTAGGAGATTTGAGCACGATAGTGATAACGATTTTTCATTGCACAGGAAATAGTGTGCATACCTACGGGTACTCGTACTCTGGAACATGTATCACTGAACTCACTTACGTGTAAACGTTAATGGTAGTTCAACGTAGGATTTAGAGTCTTCGAGAAGATTTAGAATAATTCAGGATTCAAATGGGAAGGTTAAAATAGTCAGAGATAGACTTAAAACAGCTCTTAGTAGCCAGAAGAATTATAAAGATGTCCGCAGGAAGGACCATAAGTTTCAAGTGAATGTTTGGGTGTTTTCGAAATTGTCTCCTTGGAAAGAGGTGGTACGTTTTGGTAATGTGGAAACTTGGTCCGAGATTTATTGGTCCTTATGGGTTTTAAGATCAAGTTGGCTCTCTTGCGTATCGGTTAGTTTTGCCTCCAGAGTGATCCAAGATATATAATGCGTTTTATGTATCCATGTTTCGCAAGTTTATTGCAGATCTCTCTCTTGTGCTGCAAGAGCAGCCGATCAGTTTGATGAGAGATTTGTCCTATGAAGAGGAACCGGTTTAGATTCTCGACCGAAAGGAGCAGGTGCTTAAAAGCAAATCATTTTTTCTCTTGTTAAAGTTTTGTAGGGGAGTCATCAAGTAGAAGAAGCTACTTGGGAATTAGAGAAGCAAATGATGCAGCAGTATCTCTATCTCATCGAATGACAGGTATGTAAATTTCGAGGACGAAATTTTTATGAGGGGAGAATTGTCACATCCCGACCCTTAAATTTTTACCTTATTTACTAGCTTGGTTATAATAAGAATTTTTACCGTCTCCGGCATTGAGATATAGTTTAATTGGTCCCTAGAGGGGTTTTGGGAGACGATTATTTCGGAGAGTTATTTGTAAGAGAAAAATGTGTCGACGGTAAAAATGATAAATTTTAGCTAGTAAAAGGTAATTTTTAATAGGGTATTTTATTTTGGGGTGTTAAAAAGTTGGGTATTTTTATGATGTTGGGCCGGGTTGGTGTGAGGCCCAAATCCATCTCCTCTTTTTCTTTTCTCTTCTCTCTTTCTCTCTCTTCTCTCTCTTTCTCTCCAGACGCTCTCTCTCTCTCTCTCCCGCTGCCGGAATCCTTCTCAGCCGTCTGCCGCCGTCCGGCCAGCTACCGGCCGCCGCACCACTCCCGTTTGGACCCCCGCCACCTCCTCTCCCTCCCCGGCCTAGCACCCGAGCCTCTAACCCGCCGGAGAGAAGGAAAACCCGCCGGAGACGCCGGGAAGCTTTTCGCCGGAACTCCCTCCTCCGGCCACCAATCCGGACAAGCTTGGTACGGTTTTGTAGCTCTCCTCCCGTGCAGCAACCCCTCCAAAAGGCTCACTCCCTCTTGAGCTAGGTAAGGAGAAATTCAAGGAGGAAATTCTAGGGATTTTAGGATGTTTTTGTTCGATTGACCTAGTTAGGCTTGAAATTTGACTTAGTGATAGTTATGAAAGTTGTTTGGGATGTTGAGAGGAAGATGTTGTTAAAATTTGGTAGAATTTGGACGTCGTCGGAATCGGTCTCCGGCCGGCGGAGCCGCCGCCGCTGCCGCCGTTTTGGGGTTTTGTATGATTTTAAATGTGTAATAATTAGAGGAGTTTAATGAAGTGAATTGTGGAATTTTCGGATGAGTTTTGGATATGTTTGGGAATTTCCAAAGTTTGGTATTTTGGCGGTTAAATAATGTAAAATCCGACCGTAGGATTTAAATCAATTTCTGGAAAATGTTGTATTTACGGCTGCCGAGTATGAAATTAAAAATAGGAATGCATAAATATTTTGTTATTAAATTATTTTTGTCCACTCACTCTAACGTTATTAAATGTCTTCCCCTGGGCCCTTCGTTTTAAAATGCCTAGTCTGCAGGATTGCATAGTTGAGATCGGGCGTACATGGAGAAGAGGCATAGTCAATAGCATAGCTTCCGCTCTTTTCTATTTATTTCTAGTTCATTTCCTCTCAAATAGAGTTGCTTTGAATATGTGGTTGTTGGTTTTAGGATCTTTGTTAGATTAGTAATTCTATTTTTGGGAGATGTTGTGATTTGTGGGGAGCACGAAGGCTCCAGGAGTCTATAAGGTTAGAGTTGGAACATTTAGGAGTGTTTGCAGGTTTTGGTTTGGAAGGGTTGTCTATTTCCAAGGGAGGTTGTACCGAATTTTACGGTAACTCTTTCCTTGGAGGTGGTCCCCGCACGATTTACTCCGGGTTCAGGGTGAATTTCAGGGTGGGTCGTGTCAGTTTGCCCGCGAGAGTGTGTCATGTTCATGTTGTAATCCGAATTTCAGTTATTAATATATCAATGACTAACGTCCATTTATCAAAAAAAATATACCTTCACCTCCCGTTCTCAGATAATATATGAGATGCAGGGATTTCAAAATTAATGTCACTAAACAAATAGAAATCTTACATAACTTTAGAAAAAAATCAAACCTGAGTAAAAAGAAAAACCCAGAAAAATGGAGAACAACAAACAAAGGAATAGCAGTGGAGAACTGAGACCAATAAACCTTTGCATGAAATCTGCAAATAATAAACAGAAAACGATGAGATTCTGCAACTAATCGCTATATTTATACAACATTGTAATTTACCATCTCACTCACTACTATCATAACAGAACACAAATATAAACTTTCAAAGTCTCTAACTGAATGGTTTAGTGACAAAGTACCTATTAATGAATAATCACCTTATAGCCCTGATGCTTCATTAAAGGCGGTGAAGAATCAAAGCAATAAGGTAATTGTCCACCAATACATTACTTGTCACAAAAAACTTTCTTATTTAAAAGAGTTTAAAATTAGAATAGAATATATAGAAGTTTTGAAAATCTTAATCCAGTAAAGGTGAATTGCTTCGAATAGCATTTGGGTACTCAGCTTTAGTGGATCTCCTGCAAAAGATTTACCAAAAATCGTAACCTTCTACCTTTTTCAATAACAACTTCAAATCCTCCCTACATAAACAAACAGAAGAGTAGATGACTGGAAGAAAAAAAAAAATTCATCAATACCCATTTCTTATTCATTAAGAAGAAACTCGACTTCAAAAAAAAAAAAACTAACAATCAATTATCAGTTTCGGTGTCAACTAAATTGATACTAATAGCATTTACGCACTAAACATTATTGGATCTCACTGCAGAATATTCACCAAAAAATTGCAGCCGTCTATTTCAATAACAACTTCCCATCCTTTCTACTTAAAAAGAGAACATAAGAGTTAAACAATTCAAAAAACAAAAGAAAAAAAAAACATCGATCACCAACAACCAGAAAGATTAATAAAACTGAATTCTCTTCCTCTTTAATAATTACACACCAGTTCCTCCAGTTTTCACATATACACCAGTTCCTCCAGATTAATGAAACTGAATTCTCTTCCTCTTTAATAATTACACACCAGTTCCTCCAGTTTTCACATATACACCAATCAAATCATTCTTCTTTTTATTATAAAAATATTTCCAGTGTCAATAACATAATGTCATTTGATGTCAATTACATTATCATGCATAGTGTACTCCTTTGTACAATTGTCCGATCCAAATCCACAGTAGAGCACTATTATTTTCCTTTATATGGAAATGGCTTTTTTTCTGGCACAATTTTCACTACGTAAAGGAATAAGAAATCAATCCCTACAAGATGATACTTTACGAGGTATGTCAGATGATTTATTGCTACTCCTCTGTTTAAAGTTAACTGTGTAATAGGAAAATGAGAAATACAAGTGTCTACTCATTCTCATTAAATAACTCCCTTATATAGGGGATGAATACAATAGTTACAAACGGTAATTAATTACAATATAATGAAACATAATAATGTCTGATTGCTCAATTACATATAATCACATGATTCCCTCTTCGTCAATTACTTTGACGAAGGCACATCAAAGTATTTTCCTTTCAACACTCCCCTTTGTGCCAAGTCAAAGTTAAAGTGGTGCATGGGGTGTTGCCTCATTAAAAACCTTGTCAAGTAACAAAACTTAGTGGGACAAAATAAATCTTGGTCGAAGGGAAAAAGAGCGTTAGACTCCCTCTGAAGTCTACACTCCTCCTGATCCTTACATCAATCAAAGGAGCTAGAAACATCTTTGCATTCATATGTTTCTCACATACCTTTCAGATATAGCCGTAGGCTGCGATTTGAGAAACAAGTCTTTCCTATTCTCCTCAGACCTTACTTGATTCACTTGAATCTTGAGGAGAGTCTAATGTTTCTCACAAGGTATCGTCGTGTTCCCAATGTCAATTACATAACCAGTTTTAGGAACGACCTATTGATCATAGATACTTGACATTAGTGAACCCCAACCAAAGCAGTGTTTAAGGTTTTGATGTAGAGGGTTGCAATGCCATCTGCATTCCCTTCGTCTTTCTATAGGGATAGGATGAACTCAAGTCAATGGTTCATTTAGGTATTAGGATACGTTCCTTATACCTTCCAATGACACTGTTTAGCTACAAGTTCTTTGAGAATGTTATATTTGGTTGAGTTTGTCAGGCTAAGTACAATATTGCGCCTATTGCACTTTAGAGAATGAATTTTGATTCTCAACCCTTCGTCGTCATCTTCCTTTGAACAAAATGGATTATTCCTTTACATCCAAACATCGACCGATCATTAGGAGTGCTAACAGTATGCAATTCGTCCATGTAAATTGCCTAAGAATCTTTTGGACACATGTAGACTGGTGAATTAGTATTCCACAAACTTGTTGTTAACTGAGTTTCCCAAGATTATTCATCTCAATTTGGATTTCTTGTAGCTCGCAGTTTCTCTTATTTCATCAAGAGTACCTACTATGTTCCTATCATCGACATAGAAGCTATGATTGCAAATCCGGAACTTGTTTCCTTTATGAGTACGCAAGTGCATAGTTCACCATCTTGTATCCCTTCCCAACCAAGTAGTCACTTCTATAAAGTGAGCGTTTCAATTCTAATTGCAAACGCACTCCGTGGTTTAGTGTTACTTGAGTTGGGTAGTGTAAGGCCATCAGGTGCTTTCAAATATGTCTCCCAATCAAGATCCCCATGGAGATATGTGGTAACCACATCTATTAGCTGCATTTCCATTATGGGAGAACATGTCTCCTTGTAGTTAATCTAGAGCATTGTGAGAAACCTTGGCGCCACAAGGTGAGCCTTGTCCTTTGGGGCTTCATTCTTCTCATTACGCTATTTGACAAAGACTTATTTATGTCCTACAGACTTTACACTTGGTAAGGTTAGCACTACCAAACCAAATACTTGTCTCTTTGCCAGAGAATCTAGCTCTTTATGGATTGCATTTATGCAGGCCAATATGCTCTTTGTTGACATTCTTCAACATAGCGTGATTCGATACCTTCGTGCTTTATGATTCTTTGAGCAACAGTGTGCATCATCAATGTGTATGTACTTTCGTAATCTGTTGAGGTTTTGTCTCTGAAATCATTTTAAACATCAGAGCGGTCTCCAATATTGATTCATGGACATAACTGTTACTAAAGACAATCTCATGACAGAGATTCTTTACATTGATGAAGTTGTGCCTTTACTTGCCCAATTCCTTTAGGCAAGTATTGATCGAACCGAGTGGCCTCCCCCTCTTCCTTTAGGGAGTCACGGCCTTAACCACACCTCCACTAAGTATGTTTGCGTCGTCTCTATCTGCAAAAACGTGCCCCTTATTGGGGACTCTTAACCTTGCAGGCATTTGCAGCTGGTATATGTGATCTCGTCACTTTGTCAATATCTTTAAACACATCAGGCATCGAAACTGTTACGTTCTAGATATTGATTATGTGGGGGGATCAGGATGAGACAGTGGGGACAACCACGACAATTCATGTCGTTCCCTTAGAAAAGTTTTTTTCTTATCTCCCTCTAACGACGGGAAGACTGTCTCATCTAAGTGACACTCCGTAATTTTTAGCGGAAAAATATTGTCTGCCAAGGGTTCCGAGTGCAGATAATTGTTGGAGATCCGTATCCAACATAAATACTTATCATTTCTAAGTACCCATTTTTGATGCGTTGTGGGGGGGTAGTAGGCACATATGATATGCAACCAAGTATACGTAAATCTTAGGCTTATGTCAAGTTACCAACTGGTACGCAAGGAATGGTTGGCTAGTAATGGGTCTGAGAACGAATAAGTAAGGTTGCGTATAATATTGCATAACCCCAAGAAGGTATATGTAGGTTTGTGCGCATAACCAGTACCTAGATATGGTAGCATATGCGAAACCATTTTATGTATGCATTTAGGTACATGATGCTATACATTGATCCTTATAGACATGCAATTGTCATCAAGTCTTTTTGATGTTAACTCTTAACATTGTCAGGTTCTATAGACATTATGATTTAGGGTGGTGAGCTCGTATAATATATGCTAAGAGTGTAGCATTTCTTGTGAATATTTAATCGACATGTGACCAATTTATCAAAACGTCCTCCAGAACCTCACAGTATTTTAATGGTCCACATTTCTGGATGGATAAATCCACAATAATCATGTAGTAAAATGAGTTTTCATATGATAACCGTTGACACGAATATCTATGAAAAATTAACAAAGTTCGATTGGCTCTTTGTGCATACAGAGCATCAATGACTTAATTTGTGAGTAGTTTCACCAAGCACTCGATTTCTCCTTAATACATTTCTTACAAGTATATGAGAGTGTATGTAATTTGAAAGATAAACCTCATATTCTTTAGGGTATATTTCGATATAGACAGAATGATATGTTTTTCATTCTAATAATTTCTCTTTTTATTTATTGGATGTATTTCTTTGCATCGTTATAGAACTATTGTCAAACCATGTATATATGCAATAATAAAAATCGAATAACTTCAATGCTTAGAATAAAATCCGAAATTAAGAAGCCAACGATGATCAAATAAGGTCTTTTCAAGAAAATCTAATGCACCAAACCATTAATCAAAATAAACTTTAAGAATAAACAACAATCTAATTACAAATAAGATATTACGTCTTCATAACTGTCTGGAAACATTGACGTTCACCATTTCATACGATCCTTTGTCGTTGGTGTCGGAGAAGAGGTTGATGGGAAATGTAGTTTTTTATTCACAGAAGTGATTTCCACATCAGAAGCCCAACAATTAATGACACTCAATTTCTTCTGAATTCAGTATGTTAAATAGTTGGAGCACCTATCTTCATAAATTGAAGTGAATATATATATAATCACACATAAATAAGTATCTACGTTTAATCAATTTTCCAAGAATGTGAATTAGATAGCAAAATCGGCCAATATTCGTAACGGTCACATTTTTTTGATGCTTTGTGAAAATACTTCGTCACAATTGAAAGTTTGTCATTTCGATTCTATGAATTTACTTAATCATAGCAAAACAATTTATACGATACGCTATAATGTAATCGTTTAAAAAAAATAAAT
The DNA here is from genome assembly GCA_010134655.1 of Fragaria nilgerrensis. NCBI lineage: Eukaryota > Viridiplantae > Streptophyta > Magnoliopsida > Rosales > Rosaceae > Fragaria > Fragaria nilgerrensis. Next base: position 32,551 of record WPAB01000119.1, read on the forward strand.
GGACATAGCATATAGCATGATAACATGACACAATAATCGCCAAATGATTCCTCATGTAACATGCTTAATATCACGAACAAAATTTCACGAAAACGTCAACTTTAATTTAAAACATACTTGTTAGACTATCTCCCAACATAGGCTAAAAAACCAAATTTAGCCTATGTGCTCACCATAAGTCAAATTTCTATTCCCAAGGTAAAAAATTTAGCCTAAGCTATTTGGTAAGCCAAATTTGGCCTTCTATTTCCATAAGCTAAAGCCAAATAATATTTTATTCAGTTTTAGTTTTTTCCATATCTGCCCTTCTAGCTACCATCTTATTTCAGTTTATATCTTTTTTAAATTTGAACTAAAAATCTTTAATCTCTCCCAACTACATAATTAAAAACTCGTTTCTATTTAATTTTTTTACCATTGCAAAGATCTCGACGAGACCTTTCATATAAAGCCCCATATCTAATATATTTAGATAAAATCATATACTTGATTAATTATTGAATTAAAAAAAGTATATAGCTTATCAATGTAAAATGATTACACACTTATCAAAATGTAAACAACACAAAATGCTAGACTTAACTAAATTACAACATAACGAAATAACTAACATAAAATGCTAGACTTATTAAAAACACATATTATTTTTCAATAAAAAACTCATATTATAATAACCATCAACAATAATTCGGTACTCTCCACCGCTTTCATTACGGGGCTCATTCATGTCTATCGCTTGTTCCGGTACCTCCGCTTCCTCCATAGTCTTTACCTTTTCCATATCCAAAAGGTCCTTTACAAAGACTCATTCCTCCATAGTCACCAATTCCTCCATAATTTGGCATTGCTCCGTATTCATCACTTGATCCATATTGACTTGAAAATTGAAGTGCATTATCAACGCTTCCATAGTTGAACGTAGCTTGTGTGTCACCTTAGAACGGATTCTTGTTAGCAAAACATCATAGCCAAACGTCATGAACTTCGAGATGCTTTGATTGAACATATTTAGTAGCGACATGGAAGAGCTTAAGTTTAAAATCGTGATCGATAAATGTTTATTTTCAAATAAATATTTTGTTTTCAAATAAATTTGTCGTTCTATTTTTTTTTAATTTTCGTTGATTGTATCTTTTAATTATCGTTTATTTTCTGAGGAATAAGATCCATGTCCTTCTCAATATTTGTAATTTCAAATTATTTTTAATATTATATATATTTATATATATGAGTAAAGAAAAAATATGCATAGAAATATAACATTACATATATATGACAAAAGAATTAGATTTGGTTTTACCTTTCGATTTAGCTTACGGTGAGAGTGTTTTTTAAAGCCAAAAGGCTATAAATTTGGCTAAAGATTTAGCTTATTGTAGGAGACTTTGGTAAGCTAAAAAAAGATTCTACAGAATATATTTGTTTTATAGGCTAAATTTGGTTTAAATTTTAACTTACCATGGGAGATGCTCTTAGTTTGTCAAATAAACTGCGTATTAAAACGGTTGTTCTCGTAATGGTTGCTGTGTCGCAAGTAACATTTTAATCGGGTTGTCACCACAATCGATATCGTCACATGGTGATGAATATGTCACATGCAAAAACAATAAAATTTATAGAAAATTTCACTAAAGTCACTTTCTCAACATTTTTTATAACACAAGTCCACCTTAATATTTTTACTCATATAAGTCAACTTTTAAGCCTAAATCTGTCACTTTACATTTATGATGTTCCAAAAATACCCTCATTCCCTACAAATCCCTTCTTCTCGCACGAATCCTTCACTTTCCTCTCTCTCTCTCTCTCTCTCTCTCTGGCTCATCGTCTTCCTCCTCCCTCTCGTCTTCGATCTCGAATCTCCAGCCATGGCGACGTCTCAGGCCAACACCGACTCGACGACGATGGCTCGACGCCGCTTGAAAGATGACGACGTTGGGTCGACCTCGACGTCGCCAGAACGACGATGAAGCCTTGACCCCGACCTCGACTCCGCCGGCTTGATGACAGCGCCTCGACCTTGAAGTTGCCGGATCGATGACGTCGCGCCTCGACCTCAAAGTCGTCGGATCGTCTCTTGCGTCCAATTCCATCGATAACAACTTCTGATTTGACCTTGACAGGATCTCTGAAACCTGATGGCTCGCCGGCTCGTCTGGTCCTTGACGGCTATGATCGCCTTCCACCGGCTTCAAAGATGTCGCCTCAGATGGCTCCAATCGATGAAGATCAGCGACGAGAAGTAGCAGATCTAGTTGACGACCTAAAGATCTAGACGTCCGATTGGAGGTGACTGTTCTGGTAAAATTCTTAATGTAAATTTGCTACAGTTTCTTTCTTTGGTTTTGAGAAAATGTAAACAAAGATTAGAATGATGTTTTCTGTTAATTTGATAGTGAGTGTGAGAAATCATGCACAGAATCATGTTCTGATAATGTAGGAGATGAATGAAACAAGATTCATAAGTATGTTTCGGCCTCATTGTATGATAGTATATTTTGAACAATGCGATAGTACATTTTCATCATTGTGATAGTATATTTCCCCACTATGATTGTCTCTTTTTAACACATTGGTAATCGCTTTCATTATGCTTGATAGTAGATTTTGTTGTCGAAAACATTAGCTATTGGTTTTGTTTGGAGGTAATAGTTTTTTTATATGGTGGTAGTAGTTTTTGTTACTTGCGATAGTAGTTTGTGTTGCTGGCGACAATATCTTTTTTGACTTCGTCAAAGGTCATTGGAAATCTCACTGTAGTAGCTTTTGTAGCTGGGGATAGTAGCTTTTATAGTTGGTGATAGTAGCTTTTTTTTATTGGTGATAGTAGCTTTTGTTTTGCTTGGTAGTAGTTTTTCATATACTCGGTATTATCTTTTATAGTTGGTGACAATAGCTTTTTTTGTTGGTGACAGTAGCTTTGTTCTACCTTGTAGTAGTTTTTCATATGCTCGGAAGTATCTTTTATAGTTGGTGACAGTAGCTTTGTTCTACCTTGTAGTAGTTTCTCATATGCTTGGTAGTACATTTTATAGCTAGTGATAGTAGCTTTTTTTGTTGGTGACAGTAGCTTTTCATATGCTCGGTAGTATTTTTTATAGCTGGTGACAATATCTTTTGTGACTTCGCCAGAGGTCGTCAGAATCTCAACATAGTAGCTTTTGTTGCTGGTGGTAGTAGCTTTTGTAGCTAATGGTAGTAACTTTTGTTATGTTCGGTAATATTTTTTGTTGTTGGCGATAGTATCTTTTGTGACCTAGCCGGAGGTTGCCGGAAATCTCGCCATAGGTCCATAGTAACTTTTATAGCCGGTGATAGTAGCTTTTATAGCTTGTGGTAGTAGCTTTTCTTGCTGGTGACAATATCTTTTGCAATCGTTGGTAACATTGTCAGAGGTCGGCAAGAAACTTTGTCGGACATCGGCCGGAGATCTCACGTGAGGTTGGCTAGAGATGATAGTAGGTGTTGATTTTTTACATTAGTGACATTTTTGTAAATATAAGAGATAATTTTTTTTTTGGACGGCAGTCTGTAATTATGTTGAACTTTAATACCTAATACAAAACCTTATTTAAGCTTAGGTAGACTTACGTGGATAAAAATATTAGGGTGGACCTATGTAGGAAAAAATGTCTCAAAATAAACTTATACGTAATTAGCCCTAAAATTTATATGATTAGTCACATTTACCATATATATTTATTTTATTCACCATAAACAATAAGTAATTAATTGTATTATTGTAAATCCGCCAAGAACTATATCGGAATTTACAATTATTATTTACCATTTAAAACAGTAAATAATTAATAGTAAAACAGATTTCACCATTTTTAAACTATAAATTGTAAATGAGTAATTCATGAATTGTAATTATAATTTACTATGGTAAATATTTCATTACCTTTAGGGTTACCAAATTTACCAGAAAAGGAAAAATCATCCCTTTTTTCTTTCTGCGTGGGGTCGAGCATGGGCGGCGCAGGCTAGTCGGCCCCGGGCTGGGGCGGGGCTAGCGGTTTGGAGGGCGCGGGTATGGGCTCGTCAAGGTGTTGCAGTGGGCTGGGATAGAAGGAGATCCGGGTCGTTGGCGCTGCGTCGCTGGGATTTCTGCCGGATCGGGGCTAGGCGAGGCACAAAGGCTGGAGGCAAATAGTTTGGAATTCGGGACAGCGCAGGTGGGTTCTGGGCCGACAAGTTAGTCGGCCGGTGCGGGTCGGATCTTAACAGCAGCGTCGGAGTAGTGCTGCCGGATTGGGGTCCGTCGCGGGAGCCGTGGGGACGCGTTGGGCTGGGATGGTGGATGACGGCGGATTGTTGCGCGCGAGGGCGTTGGGTTGGAGAGCTGGGCCATGGAGGCGCGCTCAGCAACAGCAGCGAGGTACGAGGTCGCCGGGCACTTCTCAGGGCTGCAGCGCGGCTCGAGGCTCGGTTTGGGGGTTATTTTGCAGAACTGATCCTCCATTCCGCCTTTAAAACAAATCAACAGATTAACAATTGTTCATATAGAATAATGAGAAAATTTGTACATAAGATCACACTAAGAATTGATCATGTGTAAGGCAACGGGTAGGAAATTATGTTGAGAAAATGACAACCCACTGTTATAAACAGTTGCAAAACACAAAAAAACCACCTTCCAACAGATTTAAACAAATAAAAACATAAGCTCAGACCCACAATACATAGTATCACGCCATGTCAGCAACTTTTTAGGCAAAATATCTAAAAAACCAATCTTTTTTTAAATACCTACAAACTACTACTGTCTCAACTAAAAATACCCTAACCAAAAATATCTTCTCTCTCTTTCTCTGATTTCAGATTTGATCTCTCTCTCTCTCTCTCTCTCTCTCTCGAACTTCAAGAAGCTTCTGCTCTACCATTTGAAGAAGCTTGTCAACTCTGATAAGCTCATCAAGTCAAAAGCTCCTACAAGATCCCCTCCGCTAAGTCCCTCGCAGCTCCATCCGCTGCTGCTCCAGTGAAGAAGAAGCCCGCCGTCGCGGCCAAGCCCAAAAGGAATAAGGAATGAGAGGCTGCTACTGTTTGTTTTTTTTCTTTCCATATTTGCTCCATGTCCCATTTCCAAATTAGAGTTGGGTCTGTTTGATTTGATTCAATAATGATCATGATTTTGTTTGGGAAACTTGTATTGATTTTAGGCAAATTGGTGTATTTGTTTCAAAAGATTTGATTATCTTTTTTTGGGTTTTTAAGCACAATGGGAGTTATGCACATAAGGTGTTTGATGAAAGTCCTCAATGAGGTTTTGTTATACAAAACCCTTTTACATGTTGATCATCTAATTGCTACTGATTCAGTAATCATGATGTGGGAATAAATCCATTTTTGCACATTAGAATAACAATTTATAGACAAGATAATCTAATAAAGTTTATATTAATGTGTTAATTAAGCTACTATTTATTGATTTCACTAAATAGATGCTACTGTATTTTTTGAAAGTTGATGCTACAACACTAGCTGAGTCACTAAAAGCTTTCTACTGCTCCACTGGTAATACCTTATTACTGCATTTTTGGAAATAGTTGCTAGTCTTGCTACCAGCTAATTGAGCCACTAAAAACATGCTGCTGCATTTTTTTGAAAATAACTGCTACTACATTAGCTAAGTCACTAAAAGTCTGCTACTATATTTACTAGAAATAGCTTTGCTACTGCATTTACTGGAAATAGTTGCTACTATATCGGCTGAGCCACTGAAAATATGCTACTACATTTATTGGAAATAGTTGCTACTGTATTTATTGGAAGTAACTGCTACTACACTAGCTGAACCACTAAAAACCTGTTATTATTGTACCTATTGAAAATAACTGCTACTTCATTAGCTGAGCCACTGAAAACCTGCTACTGCACTTACTAAAGCTGCTACTACACTAGCTGAACCACTAAAACCTTGCTACTACATTTGTTGGAAGTGTAGCTTTCCAGCAAAACATGCTACTACATTAGCTGAGCCACTAAAAATCTACTACTGCACTTACTGAAGCTGCTACTACACTAGCTAAACCACTAAAACCCTACTACTACATATGTTGGAAGTGTAGATTTCCAGTAAAACATGCTACTACATTAGCTGAGCCACTAAAAACATGCTACTACTTCTACTGAGATATTAACCTTTGCTACTACTTTCTACTAGAAGGTTAACCCATGATACTATTTATACTGGAATTAATTGCTACTACTATTGGGATGTTAACCCCTGCTACTACTTCTACTGGAATTAACTACTACTAGTTCTATTGGGATGTTAACCCCTGCTACTACACTAGAATTAACTGCTACTACAATAAGTTATTGAAAACATGCTACTGAATTCCATTTACTGAAAATCTCAAAAGGAGAGACTTTTCTCTTCTAAAAGCATATTTAATTAGTGTAGGGTTAGTTTGATAAATTAAACCATGACACATGGCATGTAGAGAAAAGATTGTCCTTAATTGTTAAAAACTGTCTTTATTTGTTTAACAACAACACAAGTAGATTTATTTGTGTTTCAAATCTTTTTGGAAGATGTATATGTGATTTGCTAAATTATCTTTGGGTGATCCACAATGTTCTAAAAAAAACGTTAGGCGTTAGTCCAGTCCAGCAGACAGCCGGTCTAGCGCTCAGAGAATTAATCGGACGCTTAGGTGATCAACAATGTTATAAAAAAATTAGCAAATTACATATACATCTTCTAAAAAGATTTGAAACACAAATAAATCAACTTGTGTTATTGTTAAACAAATAAGGATTGTTGTTGTTAAACAAATAAGGACAATTTTTAACAAATAAGGACGAATTCTTTTCTGTTTGTCATGTGTTATGGTTTAATTTATTAAACTGACCTTATACAAAATAAATCAAATTAAATCAGACCCCACCATGTATTGTTTTAGCTGCTACTGCACTTACTAGAATGCTGCTGCTACTACACTTCCAATAAATGCAGTAGCAGATTTTTATTGGTTCAGCTAGTCTAGTAGCAGCTTCAGTAACTACAGTAGCATGTTTTCAGTGGCTCAACTAATGTAATAGCATGTTAAACTGGAGAGTTAGGTGCTACTACACTTCCAACAAATGTAGTAGCAGAGTTTTAATGGTTCAGCTAGTGTAGTAGCAGCTTCAATAAGTGCAGTAGCAGGTTTTTAGTGGCTCAGCAAATGTAGTAGCAGCTATTTTCAGTACGTGATGTAGTAACAGGTTTTTATTGGTTCAACTTGTGTAGTAGCAGCTTCAGTAACTACAATATTGATAGAAAAATTCATTTATGACTGCTACTATTGATAGGGAAAGTTTATTTATGAATTATGTTATTGTTTGGTTCTACTACATCACTCGTCATGGTCTTTGCTACTGTAAACCACTTGTACTCGTTTTTTTTCTTACTACTACACTTGTTGTACTCTCTTGTTGTAGTTATGCTACTGCACTCATGTCTTTCAAGTTTCTGCTACTACATGAAGATTGATTCTCATCTAATTAAACAGTTCTACGCATTCATCCATCCAATGTCATCACCCCATAGACATCGACAACATTTCTAAATCACTAAGACCCAAACCGATTTCACTTCTGGTTTTAAGTGAATTCCATTCTTTCTCACCTCAATTTTTCCCTCATCGCCTTTCAAATCCCTAACCCTCAATTGACTCACCTTCACTTCCAAATCCTACACCCAGCCTCTCCCCGTACTCGAAAACGACATAGCTAAGGCTGACGATTCTGGCGAGGCCGTGGACAGCCACGCGGCGAGTGTAAAAAAGGTCGAGCAAGGCGACGTCGACTCCGGTGACTTGGAGGGGGTCGGTGGTAAGGCGTAGGGAGGAATAGGGGAGGAGAGTGAGGAAGATGGAGCCGGAGGAGATGGATTGGAGGTCGGAGAGGGAGAGGCGGAGCGTTTCGGTACTCGCGGGAGGAGATCGACGCAGTGCACGTCGGGAAACTGAGTAAGACAGCGACGGTGAGGAGGAGGAGGAGTATCAAAACCGGCGAGGGTGATCGGACGGTGAATGCCGCCATGGAAGGAGCGCAGAGAGAGAGAGAGAGAGAGGGAGAGAGAGAGAGAGACGAATAGAAACGGGAAACTACGGCTAGGTATTTTGATTTGAGGCAGTGGCAGTTTTGTAGATATTTCAAAAAAGAATGGTTTTTTAGGTATTTTACAAAAAATTGCTAATATGGTGTGGTATGATGCACTATGAGTCTGGGCTTATGTCCTTATTTGTTTAAATATGTTGAAAGATGGGTTTTCTGTTTTATGCAACTATTTAGGGTAATGGGATGTCATTTTCTATAAAAAAAAATATTAGGCGCTAGTCGGGCAGACAACCGGTGTCTAGCGCCCAGAGGATTAATCAGACGCCTAGGCGGTTTTGTATTTTCTATATTTTTTATTTTTTAATAGAAAATAAAATATAAAAATAAATTAATAAAATGCATTATAGTATTCCAAAATAGCAAATATACTTCAAAAATAAATAAAATGGTCAACTACTATGTTCTTAGAAATAAAAAAAAACAATTTGAAATAAACAAATTAGATTCTTATGACGTTCTTTGTAGATCTTTCTACGTTTCGAAGACTGTTGTTGAGGTTGACTTTAGGTTTTGAGTTTAGGTAGGCTTTGATGTGTTTTAATTAAAAAAAAAAAAAACTAATAGCTACACCGCCTAGGCGGCCGTTTTTCGTGATAGCGCCCAGGTTGAACGATTAGTGAGAAATCAAAACGGTGAGCTGACGGCTAGCGCCTAGGCGCTGCCTAAGCGGCCCTGGGCGGCATTTTTTAGAACAGTGGTTATCGATCACTCCCATATTGATAGAAACCCATAAGCAAAATCAATAGTGTAACGCTTGGAGATGACAGCTATGAAATACTTTTAGGCTTTTTTCTTTGGCAAACAAACTAGGAGGAAGCATTTTGCTTTGGCTATCAAACTCAGAGGAAGTATAGTGTTGATAACGTGTAATAAGAAAATGAGAAATGGAATTTATCCTCTCATTCTCATTAGATAACTCCATTATATAAGGGATGAATACTATAATTACAAATGGTAATTACAATCTAATAATGCATGTCTGATTGCTTAATTATATATAATCACATATTCCATTTTCGTCAGTTACTTTGACAAACTCACGAAGGCACGTTGTTTTCCTTCTTTAAACTATTTTTAATTAAAAATCTAAATTTTGTGCGTTGACTAGTACATAATCTCAACCTTCTTATCTTTAGAAGCATTGAAGCACATCATCGAGGCCGTTTGTTTGCCAGGATATGGGCCACTGACAAGATTAATTATCTCCAATCTTATTAGCAGTTGTGTTTGACTGTTCAGATATGGAATAAGCAGAAAATTTTAATCTTGGTAGACATTGATTTCAAATCCTGCTAGAAATGTGTTATTATTCTTATCCATATGGATTTCATAGGCTTCATCCTCATCTAAAAAAAAAAAAACTGAATCTTCAATCTCATCTTCTCTCTCCTCCACCACCGGTCCACTCTCCCCCACCACCGGCTCCAGTGCACTCTTCGCCACCTCTAGTGAAGTCTCCCACCACCGGCACCGGTCTCCTCTCCACCACCTCCGGCACCGGTCTCCTCTCCACCACCACTAGTGAAGTCTCCCCCACCACTAGCACTCTCCACCACCCCTAGTGCAATCTCCACCTCCTGCCTCACCACCACTGGCACCAGTACACTCTTCAAACACCGGTCAACAAAATTTGGTGTCGAATTTTGGTTGTGATTTCAGGTACGGTTGGTTGCTTAGAGAAGTTACAGATCTGCAATTAAACGAATCAAACTTGAAATTTTGGGCGGAGGAGTTGCAGCCCATACGAATCTAATTTTACTTGGTTGGTTTAGATGGCCGGAAAGTGAGTGAAAGTGTCGGAGAGAGTGAAGATGACCAGTCGCTGCTGTCATCATCTCCCTGCTCGCCGCCGTCACCAACAGCACCACCTCCGTTAGCGCCGCCGTGAATGACTGCTGATCACCAATCGATTCAATTTTTTTTTTTAATAAATCTTGTAGTTATCCGGATCTTAATCTTGTTAAACAAACACAAAATTGGTTTTCCTGTTAATATTTCTTATCCAATCTAATCTTAGTCTAATCTGGTATAAAATCCTATTCCAATCTTGTCTGCCCTACCAAACGCCTACGATGAGCAACGTCAAATAAGGGTGCACGATATTAACAAGATTGTACGATCTGTCTGAAGTCGACCTATATCTGCCCCAATATGCAGTAGAAGGATATACACAAAGAACTGGTTCTAGGGATAGCCAGAGGCGACTAGAGATGAGCAACAACGAAGCACATGATGAGCAACGTCAGATAAGGGTACACAATATTAACAAGATTGTACGATCTGTCTGAAGTCGACCTATATCTGCCCTAATGTGCAGCAGAAGGATGTACACAAAGAACTGGTTCTAGGGGTAGCCAGAGGCGACCAGAGATGAGCAACAACAAGGAGCATACATTAAGATGAAACCAACAATAGAAGGTGGCTATTCGATGAGCTTGATGCATGACATCATTAAACTTGATGCGAAATAGCGCGGAAGATCCTTTAGGACATGATTTATGCTTATGGTGATATAGATATTTAATCAATAACCATCTAAATTCATTTGTTTGCGTTGTTAGATTGAGATGGATCCTCCATTTAGGAAATGGCTTAGACTTGAGTGTTCTTTGTGAGCGAGCAGAAAGAGTGCTTGTCTTTATATTTGGAACATTAATTCTCAATAAACCATTAGCTTTATAAACCTTTTGTATTTATTTGTCATGATATTTGACATCATGATTGCTTCAATTCCTATGAAACAAATTAAAGTGATGGACATGTTTGTGGTGAAAAGTATTTACTGATAATGTTTATGTTAAGCATTCTCGAGTGATTCCATAAAAGTAAAAGATTCTTTTCACTACGTACCTTAATTTCCCATTATATACAAACCACAATAGAACTTCAAAACCTCCCGGTACCATTGTTTAGGTTAGAGAGAAATTAAAAAGAAACAAAGACAAGCATAAACTTCTAAAATGTTGCCAACCTAAGCAGCGAATGAAATCTTCCCCATTCATCTCTTGGATAAGCAAATTTTGAGAATCTGGTTAGCTTTTTTTTTTTTTTTGGAAATGAGTAATTCATTGAGGAGGCAAAGCCCAAAGAGCGCAATGCCCAGAAACAAATAAAAAACACAATGAGTTCTATCAACTAGATCACCTAGCAGAAGATAGAAACATCAGCAGCAAAAAACAGAGAGTGATGAACTAAACCACTCCCATGACCGGCGCCGGAGGACAAGGCACAGAAGCTAAAGAAGGTGGTGGCATTGAAGCCCATCGGTGAAGACCCAACCTCGACTTGGCAAGTGAAGCCACTACATGAGTAGCTTGATTCGCTTCACGGGGAATCCATTCCCAGGTAATAGAACCAAAACTCTGACTTCTCCTTCTAATTTCTTCAATGATTGGGAATAACCTCCAATCCATGTAGTTAGAGGAAGCTTTGATGTTGTTAATGACTTCTAGAGAATCTGATATGAGACAAACCTTCCCCAATCCCAGATTCGAGGTTGTTTCCACTCCAAGAAGCAATGCATTTGCTTCGGCCATTGCAGGTGATCCACACTTATTCACATTGGATACACAATCCACAAGCTCTCCAGAATTGGACCTGATAACAACTCCCATACCACAAGACCCCGAATTGATCCATGAGGCATCACAACATACATCCACAACATCCAATGGCGGGGGCTGCCATCGTTCTCGAGTACTCGCTTCGGACTCCAGAGGTGGTGGAGGGTCTTTCTGGTTTACACTCCAAAACTCCAAGGCCAGATTAAGGTTGGGTTGTATCACAGCGAGAGGGCTAATTGGTCTACTGTCATAAACGAAGCTGCATCGACTCTTCCAGATACTCCAACATATGCAGCTAACCACGGTGAGAACCCATATTCTGTCTTGTGAATTGTGAGCCTTGCCGATCTCATTAAACCAATTATCTAATGTTGATATATGATTTTTGTTGATTTTGAGACCCAATGATGAACCAAACCACACGGCCTCGGCCCAAGGACACAATAATAACATATGCTCACTTGATTCTTCATAGGCACCACATATAGGACACAGAGGTGTGCTTGCAAGCTTTCGTATAAACATATTCTTGAAAGTTGCATCGACGCTGGTGACAGAGCCGTCTTGGTCGCCGTCAGCGCGATCAAAGATTGTCGGCAAGCGGCGATACACATCTACTAGGGTTTGGAGATGGGCTCAGGTCCTTGGGCCTATGTCTACACCCGAACTCTAAAAAAGTCAAGTTTAGAATTGGGTTGTTGGGCCTGATTTCAAATTGACTGTGCCTTAAGTCACGGTGTTTGGATAGCTTAGCAGACTGAGCAAGCTAGCTGTAGCTAGATGGATTAATGAAGCTTGGAGTACCACAATTAAGCGTCTTGGCTTCGGTTTTTATGTTTCTTTGGTATCTTGTTTTGTACCTAGTTTAATCCTCTGCTAAGCTCACATGAATAAGTGAGCTATATGTCTAATGTAATGGTGTTTTGATGCCATTATGACATAAGTTTTATCAATGAAATATTTAGGGTGCTGAAATTCACACACTCAAATTTACAAACCATACACCCCTCATATTTTTTACTTCCCTTACACTTCCTAAAATACCCTTGAGTCCTTTTATTTTCTCTCTTTCTCCGCCAAGAAACATGAATAGAAACGTCCAGCACCCTGCTCCTGTCTAATCTATGCTCATCCCATTTCATTCCTAAGTCCTCTAACTTCGACCAGGCCTGCGATTGAGACCCATGCCAGAACACGTATTACCGAAGCAATCCACAACCCAACTTAGCGTCATTCAATTCTATCTTTTTTGTCCTCCCTCATCTTCCTCCCCTTTCCCATACGAATCCTTTGTCATCCATTGAAGCAACTCATAGCCAAACCATCCGAAAAGCAGAGTAGCAGAAAATCCATTCGTCTATGACTATGGTGGCTTTAATCAAGATGAAACTCCTCACATTTAGTTTCTTGGTAGGAGCTATAATTATGAATTGAAAGTAGAAAATCCAATTTAAAGTAATCGGCCATTATTGGCCACAAATGGCGAGAGATTGATCAAAAGTCTTCTAATAGACTAGAATGGGTCTAAGCTAGATCAGATGAATCCAGTATATACTTGATGCTACCATCCAAAAGAACTAGGACAATAAGATAATCAAGAAAAGCTGATACTTACCCAAATCCATGGTCGGCTTAACCATACAGAGAATTTTGTCTGGTGGATTTTGAAGAGATTGAGAAATCAAGAGGCAAAGATAGGTCATACATCTATATTGCTGATTAGTATTCAATCTTAGAATGGAAATTGATTTCACAAATGTGCAAGAGTAGAGCTGACGAGAGAGAGATCGATGAGATAATAGAGATTGTCTTGGTGTGGAGAGAGAAAGAAAAAAAAATTAAAAATCTCACTGGAGGGTATTTTTGGAAACGAAAAGAGATGAGAGATAGATATTATTAAAAAAATATAAGAGGTGTGTGGTTTGTAAATTTGAGTGTGTGAATTTCAGCACCCAATATTTATCTTCTAAAAAAAAGAAGTTAAAATACAATGTTATTCTTCTCGAGATGATTTAGTTACATTTTTTATCTAAATAATTTAGTTACCTTTTATATAGAGATGCTTTAGTTATCTTTTTTATCGAAATGATTTAATTACCTTATATGAATTATATTAAATTTATTTATTAACGGAGTCAAATATTATGCTTATTTCTCTTAACATCTAGCCTCGCCGCTCTCCTAAAACCCTAGAGAGAGAGAGAGACCAGAAACTCGCACATGTCCACCTGAACCCTGTCGTCGGCGACGATCTCTGATCTAGTCGACGTACGTTGGGTTCGGTCGGACGAGTTGTTGTGATGGGTCCTTGATTCGAAGTCTCTGATGGGTTGGTGCTTTCCTTTCTCCCTTGATTCCAGACTTTGACTGTGCCCGGGAGGTGAGCAGAGATTGGAGGTCCACTGAGGTTGCGAAGGGCCAGATTGAAGGTGGGCGGTTCTCGATGTCAGGTGAGATGGGTCCGATCGTTTGTTTCGAATGTTATTTGTTGGATTGCAGTGGAGCCTTGATATCTGGTTCGGAGTCGGGGAGCTTCTGGCGATCGGTGGTAGTTGGTGGTTGCCGGTAGCGGTTGTTGTGGGTTGGTCGGTGACGGCGATTTGCTACGGGTCCGGCAACAAAGGTGTTGAGAGAAGGGTGGCGGTGCAAATGAGTGGGTCATGGGATTTGGGCTCGACCCAACTGATTAGTTTTTTGGGCAAGGTTTCTTGTTGGCAGAAGTCGGGCTAGGGTTCATATTAGGCCCTGGTCTGATTTTTGTTTATTTTTTATTCTAGTTTTTTAGATTAGATTAGACTGGTGGCTGGTCTAGAGCATTTTCTTAGTTATTAGCTTCGGCAGTTAATTAGCTAGGCTTTTGATGCTCTGGGGTAGCCCCTTCTACGTAGGGTGGTCCCGAAATTGGTCAATAATGATGAGTTGCAGACTTGTCCCCTCCCCCTTGTGTCTTGGTTGTTGGTTACTTGGTTTAGTTGCCGCCAAGAAATTTTTGATATTGATCAGAGCATCATTTTAGGGCTGCAGCGTTAAAAACTTAAAATAGCTTAGGATTCTCTTAAGTTGTTTTGCATGATTCTATATTTACTTGCCCGTGAGGGTGTGTCGTGTTCATATTGTAATATATTATTATTGATCAATATAAAGGTTTCTTGCTCTTCATTCAAAAAAAAAAATATTATAAAAAATTATCAAATTTTAGGGTCACAATTATGAAATTGTTCTAGGATATTCTTTATGTGTGTCTTGTCTTATCCCAATAGGATATATAATTTGACTAGATCTATGTATTCATATCCTTACCATATTGGTATTGTGTAATTCCTTATATAAAGAGCTTCTATTAATGAATAATATACACATCTTTCACGATTCTCTATTCTCAGATTACTTTCACTTCATCACAATATCAACACTTGGCTCAACCCTTTGAGCTAATAGTTTTTCCCAAACCCTAAACACCCAAAGCCGAAAACTCCCGGCCCAGCCTCGGCCGCAGCCGCCGCTGCTGCTGCCGCCACTGCAGTCGCTCTCCGACCGCCGTTTCCCGGCAGCCTGCTCTGTTGTTTTCTTCTTGTCCGATCAAGCATCCAAGTTTTACGGTATGTTTTTTTTTACAACCCTAAAACCCTTCCAAGTTCAATAACCTCGGGAGAGATAAAGTGTTTTCTCCCCTTCTTCTACTCCATTCTATGCTTGAGACAGTGTCTTTGCAAGTTTAAAATCTCGGTTGTCCTCCCCAGGTCCAAAGTTGTGTTTGATTAACTTTGGTTATTGCTATTTTGAAGGTGTGTTTGATCACCTTCACACAAGTTTTCCGGGTCGTGTTTGATCGACTCCGGACATTTAGGGTTGTGTTTGATCAACCCTAGAGAGATAAACCAATATAAAAGCATCGTATTTGAGTATCATTTTGGGTCTCAACAGAAAACTAATACGACTTGTTCTCTCTTGTATACAGATGGACAGAGGCATTGAATTCGACGTCCTCGATGCCCATGGTACCGAGTACCATCGCTGGGTCTCGGACATAGAGCATACCTTCATTGCTAAGGATCTGACCGAGACCATATTCCCCGATCCAACTCAAGAACCGCCCCACAAGAGAAAAAAATCTCAGGCGCTCATGTTCTTTCGTAAGCATATCGATCACACACTGCGCAGGCAGTATCAATCGAAACATGATCCAAAAGATCTGTGGGATGCACTCGCCAAACGCTTCGGCAATATTCATTCGACCTTGCTCCCAGAACTAATTGCTCGCTGGGATGAAATCCGACTTTTGGATTACAAGAAGGTTGGTGACTTCAACAGAGATATGCTTTGCCTACAAGCTCAACTGAGCTCATGTGGAGTCGAGAAAAGTGATGCCGACATGATTGAAAAGACTTTCTCGACCTTCCCTTCAGCTGCTAAAATCCTAAAGAAACCAATATCGCCTTGAGTTCACAAATAAGAGGATTACTACATCTAGTGGCTTAATGACGCAACTCCTTATGGAAGAAAAGAATAACATGATCAATGATTAGCATAAATTGCGTCCTATAGGCACCCAGAAAATTCCAGAATCTAATTACAACAGCAAACAAAGTCAGAAAGCTCTGAAACGCAAGGATCAAAATCAGAATGAACCTTATGCACGTGGGAATCAACACCACCGTGCCTCTGGTTCTCGGGGACAAGGTAGTGGTTTTAGTGGCCCTACCAACACATGGCGTCGAGACACCGGTGCCGCCGACCCCAAGGGCGGCGCTGCTCCTCCTCAGAAGCAGCATGTTCGCTCTTCTTCTGCCTCTAATGGTCAATGCAACAAATATGGGTCTAAGGACCACTGGTACAAAAGCTGTCGCGCTTCTGCAAATGTTGTTGCCGCATACAAGAAATACAAGGAATTGATGGAAGTCAATTTCACTGAAAACAATGGACATTGTTACCTTCAAGGTCGCAGACCCAATGGACATTGTTCTGACTTAGATGCCCCTGACTTTGACGTCACCGGCTAGATTATTTTCACTTTTACAAGTCATGATGTAATAAGGCATCGTAAGCATGCCATGCTTAGTTTTCTTCTCAATTTCTTTTGAGACCCTTATGTACTCTTTTCAGCGCATTAATGAAATTTCTTTTTGGTTCTTCTTGTCTCTACATGGTTCGAATTGATTTACATCTATCTGAGAACACATGGCATCAACGCCGTCTTCTGTCTCTCCCTTAAAGGAGGTGACGTATGGCGCCGTGACTCTCAAGGAGAGTTACTAACATGTTTTCTGGTTGAAGTCTTTTACTTATAGCGGATTTTCCATCATCAATTGTTCAACTAGGCTCATCCAAGTTAGTATGATGTCTTAGAATTGTCCGAAATTAAAGAGCTAGTGGTTTAAGTGTGCCTCGTACTACCGGCCCTCCACGGACATGCCTGATCATACTTAATTTGGAGTTACCGAAAGCTTTTGATTTTAGATTCCCCTTACGCTATTACTCTAATTGCCGTCTTGTAAAAGACGTTAAAGACTTGGCCAAACCGGATCACCATCGAATCCTCTAGGCTATCTGGACTTGGATTTGATCATCAACACGTCCTTGTGGCTGAGCATACGCCTCCATGCCACCAGCAAACTTCAAAAGCCTTGCTAATGCCAAATCTGTGAAAAACAGTAATCTGTCCTCCCTGGACAGTCACTTTGTTTGAGCTTTGTGAACAGATCCGGACGAACCAGACAGTGAGCTTTATATCATTGGAAAGCTCTACGAGTCTAGTTTTCAGAACATTTTGCGGTTCATCCATATATATTTTTACGAATGAGTTATGACTGTTTTAATGCGCAAAGGTCATTTCTGCGCGAGAAATTTTCAGCACTCTCGGGATTGTTGCTACTTTTAGCTTTTTCAATCCTTCTAAATGGCTCGATATCGATCTATTTACTCATATATCTACTCTCTTTTGTAGGTATGTCTCTTAGAGAGATCGAGTACCTCACAGATAGTGGATCAACCCACACAATTCTAAGGAACCGGCAACTATTTCTTGAGTTAGTGCCTTGTAAATCATCTATGACAACAATGATTGGATCTTCTCCTGTGATCCTCGGGCATGGAACCGCTCGCTTCTTTTTGCCTCATGGCACTATGATCCACATCACGGACGCTCTTTATGCCCCAAAAGGGCACCGAACCCTGTTGAGGTTTAAGGACATTCACGCTAATGGCTTTCACTTGGAAACTCATTGTGAAGATGAAACTGAGTTCTTGTGTATCACTTCCCATGAATACGGACATAAATGTATATTGGAGAAACTCATAAGTCAATCTAGTGGTCTTTACCTTACTACGATTAGGATTATTGAATCTCATGTAGTCACCAAACAGGATCTTTGGGACTCTAACTCATACAAGCTTTGGCATGATCGCCTTGGTCATCCTGGAAGGGACATGATGATCCGAATTCTGCGTAATTCTCATGGACATCCCTTCTTCAGATCAAAACGAAAACATTTAGGAAATGATATCACTTTGAATCAAGGTGGTGACGCCTCAAATGGTCACCACGGCCCAAAGGGGACTTTGACGTCTCCTGGGCTCGGCACCAACTTCCTGGCTGCCGCTCGGCTGATCCCTCAAGTAATTGAGGCGCGCTGTTCTTCCCTTGATGTGTCGTTGACTCTTTCAAATGCTCATCGTTCGTTTTGCAAAGCTTGCTCTTTAGCGAAAGTAGTATCGAGACCGTCTTACGCTAAAGATAACACCGAGAACATTCCATTTCTACATCGTATCCAAGGTGATATTTGTGGACTCATCCATCCTGAATGTGGACCATTTCGATACTTTATGGTTCTGATGGATGCTTCAACGCATTGGACTCATGTCGCGCTCATGTCCACACGTAATGCTGCATTTCCAAAACTCCTAGCACAGATTATTAAACTTCAGGCTCACCACCGAGATTATCCAATTAAGTCAATTCAACTGGATAACGCTGGAGAATTTACATCAAAGACTTTTGATGACTATTGCATGTCTATCGGGATTGAAGTCAAGCATCCCGTACCCTATGTTCATACGCAAAACGGTCTCGCCGAAGCTACGATTAAATGGCTTCAGCTTATTTCTCTTCAGCTTATTTCTCGAGCGTTGGTGATGTGCACCAACCTCCCAATTGCGTCATGGGGCTGTGCAATATTGCATGCAGCTTTACTTATTCGTTTTAGACCCACTGCCAGACAACCATTCAGTGCGTACAAGTTGGTCACTGGATATGAGTCTGACATCTCGCATCTATGCATTTTCGGTTGTTCAGTTTATGTGCCAATTATGCCTCCACTGCGTTCTAAAATGGGTCCTCATAGACGATTAGGTATCTACGTTGGTTATGAATCTCCAACAATTATCAGATACCTCGAGCCATTAACATGTGATCTCTTTACCGCAAGGTTGCGGATTGTCACTTTAATGAGACATTCTTCCCGTCGTTAGGGGGAGATACGAACAAATGTGTTCATGTGGAACGACAGGAATTGTCGTGGTTTGTTCCCATTCTGTCTCATTATGATCCCTGCACCTCACAGACTAAAAGTGAAGTGAAACGTATTCTCGAAATTCAGAAAGTAGTAGATACGATGCCTGACTCTTTCTCCGAGATTGCGAAAGTGACAAGATCAGATATACCAGCTGCAAATGTTCCTGCTAGGCTCGAAGTCCCTAAAAAGGGCACGGCCATCCCCGAGCTTGGTACTGCCGTCGCCCACGGTGGAGGGATGAAGGCTGTGGCTCCCCAAAGGAAAAGGGGGAGGCCACCTGGTTCAGTTGACACGCGTCCAAGAAAGAAACGGACCAACAAGGCACAAGTCAATCATTTGATCATCGATGTTGAGAATCTTTCTCATGAGATCATCTCTGATTACAGTTATGTCCACGAATTGATGTTAGAATCCATGGGGGACGCCTCAGGGTCAATATCAACATCAGAGAACATAGAGATCTCCATGTGTTATGATAACACTTATGAATTGATGAACCGGTCATCAACCCATGTCGATGATATATTTGCTTATTCCATGGCTCATGAAATCATTGAGCACGATGACATCGAACCACGCTCTGTTGCAGAATGCCAAAACAGAGCAGATTGGCCTAAATAGAAAGTTGCAATCCAGGCAGAATTAGACTCTCTGACAAAGAGACAGGTCTTCGGCCCAGTAGTGCTAACTCCGCCGAGTGTAAAGCCTGTTGGACATAAATGAGTCTTTGTTAGGAAGCGTAATGAGAAGAATGAGGTACTTCGGTATAAGGCCCGCCTTGTGGCGCAAGGTTTCTCACAACGCTCTGGGATTGATTACGAGGAGACTTACTCTCCAGTCATGGACGTCATAACTTTCCGCTACTTAGTCAGTTTGGTAGTGTCCGAAAAACTTGACATGCAACTCATGGATGTGGTTACGACATATCTCTATGGGGATCTAGATTCAGAGATATATATGAAAGTGTCCGATGGCATTACGTTATCTAAGTCAAGTAACTCTAAACCATGGAGTGCGTATGCTATAAGGTTGCAACGCTCACTTTACGGATTAAAGCAATCCGAACGAATGTGGTATACTCGTCTAAGTGACTACTTGATTAGGGAGGGATATAAGAACGATGAACTATGCCCGTGCGTGTTCATAAAGAAGACAAGTTCCGGATTTGCAATAGTGGCCGTTTATGTCGATA
This sequence comes from Fragaria nilgerrensis, assembly GCA_010134655.1. NCBI lineage: Eukaryota > Viridiplantae > Streptophyta > Magnoliopsida > Rosales > Rosaceae > Fragaria > Fragaria nilgerrensis. The sequence goes on from WPAB01000119.1 coordinate 52,932, forward strand.
ACATGAACATTATCGGTACTCTTGATGAAATCAAAGAGACCGCGGCTTATCTAAAATCCGAGTTTGAGATGAAAGATCTTGGGAAGACTCGTTTTTGTCTAGGTCTTGAACTAGAGTACCGAGTTTGTGGAATCCTTATCCATCAATCTGCATATGTCCAAAAGATGCTCAGGCGATTTAATATGGACAAGATGCACCCTATTAGCACTCACATGATTGGTCAAAGTCTGGATATAACTAAAGATCAATTTCGTCCGAAAGAGGGTGACGAAGAGGCCTTGGGCGCAGAGGTTCCTTATCTTAGTGCAATAGGCGCATTATTGTACTTAGCTCAATGCACTCGACCAGACATTGCATTCTCAGTCAACTTGTTAGCTAGATTTAGCTCAGCGCTAACCCAACGTCATTGGATCGGAGTTAAGAACATCTTTCGATATCTTAAAGGTACCATTGACTTGGGATTGTTCTTTCCCTACACTGATTCAAGAATGACACAAGATGGTCCTATGGCTCATGGAAGACACGACATTGATCCACCAAGGGACCAGACCGCCGCCATGGATGCCATCGGTTCGGCTGCTGGACACGGGTCCAATGCCAAGCACGCCACCACCGCCTTGTCCTATGCCGAGACACCTAAAAATAAGTTGCTGGGTTTCGCCGACGTCGGATATTTATATGATCCTCATAAAGGACGTTCTCAAACTGGTTATGTGTTCACCATTGGGAATACGGCGATATCTTGGAGGTCTACTAAGCAGACTCTAGTGGCGACATCTTCAAATCATGCAGAGATTATAGCTTTGCATGAAGCTGTTCGGGAATGTGTTTGGTTGAGATCGATCATTAAGCACATTAGAGGGACTAGTGGATTAAGTTCTACAACTGATAGACCTACATGCATTTATGAGGACAATGCAACTTGTATTGAGAAAATGAAGTTAGGTTATATCAAGGGTGACAATACAAAGCACATTTCACCCAAGTTCTTCTACAACCAACAACAACAGGCGTTTCTCAACATTCAAGTGAACTAAGTTAGTTCTGAAGGAAACATAGCAGACTTATTTACTAAGTCCTTACCTAAGTCTACTTTTGAGAAACATGTAAAAAGTATAGGCATGCGTCGGCTATCAAGTCTCTTTGAATAATGTTCACATCAGGGGGAGTATCATCTCAATGAAGTAGGCTGGTGCGTTGTACTCTTTTTCTCCTACGATCAAGGTTCAGTTTTCTCCCACAAGGTTTTGTGACTTGACGAGGTTTTTGATGAGGCAACAGATCAGCACCATCGGTATATCAGTGCGCGGCACAAGGGGGAGTGTTCTAGGATATCCTTCGACCAAAGTTTAGTTTTTTTCCCACGGTTTTGACGAGGCAACACTGTATGTATCATTCGACATGTAGACGCATGACACAAGGGGAGTGTTCTAAAATATTCACATGTGTGTGCCTTGGTCTAATGCTAGTCAAAGAAGGAATCTTTATTCCGTGTAGAGATCAGTTACCAAGTTGTAATACCCTATATAAAGGGATACATATCAATGAATAAGATGATGATTCTCTATTATCTTTGCTAGCTATCTCATTTTATTCTACAGTTTACTCGATAACACAACAATGTCATGATTTTTTAAATCGATGATATGTCTATGTGGCATGTCGATATGTCTAGATGACATGACATGTCACATATGATCAAGGTTCTAAAAAACGCTGGGCGCTAGTCGGGCGGACAGCGCCCAAAAGATTAATCGGGGATTAATCAGAGATTAATCGGATTTGTATTTTTATATTTATTTTATTTTTTAATAGTTATTGATAAAAAAAAAAAAAAAAGGTTAGAAGTAAAAGAATTTGTTGGGGTTGATAAGCCCGTGATCAAATGTAGAGCATAAGTTTATATGAGGTCATTTATGTCTTCAGTCGTTTAACCTAATATAATCATATATTCATCTCTCCCCTTCATCTCTTTCTCTAGCAGACAGAAGCACAAAAGCGCTTGTTTTACAAGTTGAAGCAGAGAAGAGAAGCAGCCCCATCTCCACTACTGTAGCCCAATCCCCACTACTGAAACACTGTGGTCCTTTTGCTTTCTCATCTGCATCAAAAGCTCCAAACCAAGTCACTCTTATTAACTTCTTCGCACCAGTTTCTTCTTCGACCCTATAATGAAAGGTTACTGATAGTTTCTTTTCTTTTATGGAGAAGAAGAGTGGATCTGGATTGCTTATGTCTTCTCCTCTGTTATGGATTTGATGGATATTCATACTCATCAAAGAACAACATCATCCCCATACCCACCGTCCTCTGCATCTCTTCTCTCTTTGATCCTCTCTTTCTCTCTGTTCTCTTCTCTGTTTGATTGGAATAAAAACCCAGATGCCAAAATAGTTGAAGCCCAGACCTCTAATCGCTTGAATCTAAGGTTGAGTAGACGAAAATTTCAGAAAAAAAAGGTAATCAGCGATCCGCCCAGACCCCGCCTAGGCGCCTAGGCGGCCGATTTTCGCCGAGCGCTAGACAGCCGCCCAGACCGATTTTTAGAACATTCCATACGACTAATACCATAAATCTTAATCGTTTTTTTTTTTATCAAACACATAATTAAAATGGTCCAACGAGTTTATCATGAGTTCGACTCACCACCTTCTATTTATAAATAAAAGACTGATACCACTAGACCAAATGATATCAAGCCTTTATTTATATAGAAAATGACATCCTACTACCCTAAACAGTTGCATAAAACAGAAAAACAATATTTGAACAGATTTAAACAAATAAGGACATAAGTCCAGGCCTACGGTGCATAAACCATGCCCTGTCAGCAATTTTTTATGCAAAATACCCAAAAAATTAATCTTTTCTAAAATATCTACAACTAAAAATACTCTAACCAAAAATAAGTTCTCTCTCTTTCTCCGATCTATCATATTTCAGATCTGATTTTTCTCTCTCTCTCTCTCTCTCTCTCTCTCCAACTGCAAAAAGAAGCATCGGCGTCGTCACCTCAACGCTCAACAATGGCCAGCACCGCGGCGCTCGAAGACGGCTGACGCCAGAAGCTTGACCGGCTCGCCAGTTGGAACAACCATCGGTTTGGGATGATGCTCAACCGACCCGGCCCAATTCTCCGACTCTCGGTTCAGGTTGGTGCTGCTTTTAACCGCAGGCGATTAACTGGGCGTGACGTCGCTCTGAGCTCATCAGAGTTGCTCGGTGGCCTTCTAGTTCTAAATGTTGTCAGATTAATATAATTAAGTAAAATTTTCACACAAGTTGTCAATTCAATAAAATTCAATATCTACCAACACATAAATTTTGTGTTATTAACATAATTAAGTAAAATTTTTACAAAAGTTGTCAATTCAATAAAATTCAATATCAGACAACACATAAATGTTGTCGGATTAACATGAGTAAAATTTTCACACAAGTATTGGTCAATTTGAAAATCCCTCCAAAAGTTGGAGAAAATATAACCTTCATAGCTAGACGACCTATAAGTGTTGTCTGAATGTAATTTTCATTTTGACAATTGAGACTAAAACAGACCTCTTTCTTCACTAACATATATGTATTGTCCCAAAAACATACCTTTTTTTCAAAGAAAATTAGTATTGTCTAAGTGTATATTCCACCGACAAAAATTAAAAATGTGTCGCCCCGAAGCACTGAACCATACTTAATTTTGTTTCTGTCGCCTGATGGGTGTTGCCTGATGCAAAAAATGACATAGTGTGAGCCCTGCGCGCTCTGGCGGGATTGTAAAATCGATCTTCGCTGCGAGCACACGTCACCTGCAATCCCGTCCCCAACATATCTCAAACTACAGCTACGCCGGAAACTGTAAATCCGGTTGATTTATCGGAGCTCTTAAACCATCGAGAAAGTCAATGAAATCGAAATGGGTAAGCAATTACTCGATTGTTACAACGTCTGTTGTGAAATCGGTGCAAATTGGAAATGAATCAGATCGCTAATATCAACGTCTGCGCGCTCTGGCTAGGACTGAAATGGATCTGGTAAAGGCAGGTTGTCAGGGGTAAATTGCTAATATCAATTCAGGTAGAGGAAAAGAGAAAGGAAAAATGGAGGAAGCAAGGTGTAGAACTATAGAATTGGATGAGACTCAATTAATCTTCATGTAGTAGTAGAAACTTGAAAAACATGAGTGCGGTAACATAATTACAACAAGGGTACAACGAGGGTAGTAGAAGAAAAAAAACAAGTGATGTAGTAGAACCGAATAGTAGCATAATTCATAAATGAACTTTCCCTATCAATAGTAACAGTCATAAATGAATTTTTCTGTTAATACTGCATTTACTGAACCTGCTACTACATCACGTACTGAAAATAGATGATGCTACTACATTTGCTGAGCCACTAAAAACCTGCTACTACACTTACTGAAGCTGCTACCACATTAGCTGAACCATTAAAACTCTGCTACTACATTTGTTGGAAGTGTAGTAACAGGTAACTCTCAAGTAAAAACATTAGTTGAGCCACTGAAAACCTGCTACTGTAGTTACTGAAGCTGCTATTACACTAACTGAACCACTAAAAATCTGCTACTGTATTTATTAGAAGTGTAGTATCAGCGACATTTCAGCAAGTGTAATAACAGCTAAAACAATGCATGGTGGGGTTTGATTTATTTTGTATAAGGTCAATTTAGTAAATTAAACCATGACACATGAACAACAGAAAAAATTTGTCATTATTTGTTAAAAACTGTCTTTATTTGTTTAACAACAACATAAGTAGATTTATTTGTGTTTCAAATCCTTTTAAAGAATGTATATTTGATTTGTTATTATTTGTATTTCGGTTATTTATTTTGCAAATGAAAATGGAACCTTTTCTTGGTACGAAATCAGTATCCGACCCGAAATTATATCCAGCTAATAGTCGGCGACCGTTGCCCCTTCCCGGCTCCCGTTCTAATTTAGTCTCTCCCCTCTTTCCCTCTTTCTCTATCGTCCCCAAAACTCCTTCCAAACCCAAACCCTAGAGCTTAGGGTTTATCTAATTCCCAATCCTCCTTCCCCAAATTTCTAAACATGTCGAAGCGAAAGTTCGGATTCGAAGGGTTCGGCATAAACCGGCAATCGACCTACAACTTCGAGCAGTCCCAGCAACCCCCTCAGCGCCTCTACGTCCCTCCCTCCTCCCGCGCCCACGGCCACGACAACTACGAAGACACCGACCTTGACAACATCGATTACGACGACGTCGACGCCGCCGGAAATAAAGGCGGAGACGGCGGCGGCGGTGAGGAAGAAGAAGTCGATCCGCTCGATGCGTTCATGGAGGGGATTCACGAGGAGGTGAGGTCAGCTCCGCCGCCGAAGCCGAAAGAGAAGGCGGACAAGTACCAGGACGAGGAGGAGGATCATCTGGAGAGCTTCTTGAGGGCGAAGAAGGACGCCACGCTGACGCTGGCCTCCGACGCGCTCCACGCCGGATATGATTCCGACGAGGAGGTCTACGCCGCTGCCAAGGCTGTCGATGCCGGATTGGTGGAGTATGATTCGGATGACAATCCTGTTGTTGTGGATAGGAAGAGGATCGAGCCGATTTCGGCTCTGGATCATAGCTGCATTGACTACGAGCCTTTCACTAAGGATTTCTATGAGGAGAAAGAGTCCATTTCAGGTACATTACCATTGTAATAGCTCTCTCTTTATAATTTGATTTCGTAAGTTCAAAATCAAGTGAATGCTAAGCTCATTATAGAAAACAGATTATGAACATAGTTTTGCTTGTTTAGGGATGAGTGAGCAGGATGTTGCCGAGTACCAAAAGAGCTTGGCCATCCGAGTGTCTGGCTTTGATGTTCCAAGGCCAGTGAAGACGTTTGATGACTGTGGGTTTTCTCCGCAACTCATGAATGCAATTAAAAAACAAGAGTATGAAAAGCCTACACCGATACAGTGCCAAGCTTTACCCATAGTTCTTTCAGGGAGGGATATCATTGCTATAGCGAGAACCGGTTCTGGAAAGACTGCTGCTTTTGTGCTTCCCATGATTTGCCATATTATGGATCAGCCGGAACTTCAGAAAGATGAAGGTCCTATAGGAGTAATATGTGCACCTACTAGAGAACTGGCGCAGCAAATACACCTAGAGGCCAAGAAATTCGCTAAATCACATGGCATCCGTGTCTCTGCTGTTTATGGTGGGATGTCGAAACTTGATCAGTTCAAAGAACTTAAGGCAGGATGTGAGATAGTTGTAGCTACTCCTGGGAGATTGATAGACATGATTAAAATGAAGGCACTGACGATGCAAAGGGCAACTTACCTAGTGCTTGATGAGGCTGATCGGATGTTTGACCTTGGTTTTGAGCCTCAAATTAGGTCTATAGTTGGTCAGATTAGGCCAGACCGTCAAACGTTACTCTTTTCTGCTACAATGCCCCGAAAGGTTGAAACGTTGGCTAGGGAAATTCTCTCTGACCCTGTAAGAGTTACAGTGGGTGAGGTGGGAATGGCCAATGAGGACATTACTCAAGTTGTTCATGTACTTCCTTCTGATGCTGAGAAGTTGCCGTGGCTTCTTGAAAGATTACCAGGTATGATTGATGACGGGGATGTATTAGTATTTGCTTCTAAAAAGGCTGGAGTGGATGAGATCGAAACACAGCTTTCTCAGAAAGGTTTTAAAGCTGCAGCCATTCATGGTGATAAGGACCAGGCTACTAGGGTGGATATTATGCACAAATTTAAATCTGGCACCTACCATGTTCTGATTGCAACTGATGTTGCTGCTCGTGGTCTTGATATCAAGTCAATTAAGTCAGTGGTAAACTTTGATATTGCAAAAGACATGGACATGCATGTTCATCGTATTGGTAGAACAGGTCGTGCAGGTGATAAAGATGGGACTGCATACACTCTTATCACACATAAAGAGGCACGGTTTGCTGGAGAATTGGTTAATAGCTTAGTTGGTGCTGGTCAGAATGTTCCAGTGGAGCTCATGGACCTTGCGATGAAGGTACTGTGCACTACTTGTTGAATGTTGAATGTTCATCTTTATTTGCGGACCAAGGTCTACGTGGCTTTATAACAACACACTTGGTTTTCCAACTAATGGCTTTCTTTCTTAACCCCCGTTGTACATCATATTGACAAAAATTCAAAAGAGCTGATACTCCCTATACAAACCTTTTGGATTTTATTATGAAATCAAATTTGCATATTTCTACCATCACTGTTTTGTTTGAATTAGATTTAGATTCACAAGTTAACAGGAGTGATAATTGCACTTCATGCATTAAGTAGTTTTACGTTACAAAAGTCATCAGAAGTTAACAGTGTTGATTTAGCATTTTTCTAGCTGTCCTGTGATTTGATACTTGATGTATAGTTGTTCTATGGATGCTTTTGTACTTGTTTGTAAGTGATCAACTCCTTCACTTTCTTATGTATTGTCCCTTATTTCTTTTTCTTTTTTTCTTTTTCTTTTTCCATTTATGTAGACGTGTGTCTCTTCAAATGAAAAGTAACTAAAACCAGAGAGAACACAAAGTTTCTCAACATATTATGTATCTTGAGAGTTATATTGGTGCAAGTATCTCATGTCGGAGCTTGTATGCTATCCCTTCTGTTTGACATGATTAGGAATTAGTATGAAATCTTGGATTTTAAATCTTACATGCTTTTTTTTATGACATTTACCTTGCAAATTGCAGGATGGAAGATTCAGGTCTAAACGTGATTCAAGAAAAGGAGGTATGACTTTTAATCATGTTACAACTGTTATTATCTTTGGTGCTTTTGCAGAGGATACTCATGTGGCAGCATTTTGTTGAGACAGCCCCTGATATATTAAATACTCTTTTCTAATGCATTAAATCATATGTATGGGTTGTACAGGTGGAAAGAAGGGCAAAGGGAGATGCGGTGGTAGAGGCAGTGGCAGCGGTGGCAACAGTGGTCGAGGTGTGCGTGGGGTGGATTTTGGTTTGGGTATTGGATATAATCCGGAATCCAACAGTTCTCCATCACCTGCTGTTACCAGTCGATCTGCCGCAGTTACTTCTTTAAGAACAGGAATGATGTCTCAGTTTAAGAATAAGTTTGTTTCTGCTACATCAAACTCTCCAAGTCAGGGTTCTGGTAACAGTTTGAGTGCGCATGCCAACAAGAGGCCTGCATTACGAGGATTTGTAGCTGGTGGTTCCATTGGGGGAGGCATATATGCGCCTCAGACAACCAATACAGTTTCTCCGCCTCCTGCATCAGCGGTAAACATTTCTTCTCAGAACTCGGGAGAAAATTCGAGCCAGAAGTCGATGGAAAGGTTAATTTCATGATGTTGTTTAGACTTGAACTTGAGTTATCAATTATTGTCTAATTGTAATGCTTAATTGGTTCATCTGTTGTCCTATTGCAGTTCTAGAGACAAACCTAGAGAAAGGCGGAGGCGCTCTGGTTGGGACTGTTGATGCTACGGTTGAAGACCCACTCGAACAAATGAACTAGAATAATAATTTTCCTTGTAGATTAAGAGTCCTGCTATATCTGTATTGTTGTACGTCTGGGTATGGTCTATGGCTTTGCCTAGTTCCTTATTGTACATTTACCTTCCATTTCATTTCATAAATTTGATCCTTACAGCATATAAAAATTTTGATTAATTTCCCGCCTTACTGTTTTTGGATTAAAAACAGATTGATTTAGTACACTTCCATCGACTATGAAGTTCAGCTTGAGCACAAGGCACGCTCTTCATCCCCCTTAACTGCTATGGTTGCTCATAATAATTCTTCTTCTGGTAGCTATCAAGCCATATGATATTCAGCATGACCACCACATGCAGTCGATCAACAACAAAGGTGACATTCTCCATTTGGTCAAATTTGATAAAAAGCAGAACATAACCACGACACAAAAGAAGACAAATGGTTCATTTCCTTGTATTCAACTAATTCAAGTACCTTCTGTATCCACTCCAAAAAAAGTACATTCTGTATCGTAGCTAGGCCTTGCACTGTTTTGAAGAGAACACTTGAAAACAGTGAATAACAGATAAAAGCTACTGCTAGGCAAGTCACATTCACCACGCTTGCAACTATTTTCATTGACAACAGATTTTCTATATATAAGAGATGAAGTTTGTCTATTCACAAGATTAACAACGTACCTAAAGAAGCGATTAATCGAGAGTAGGGGAATACAACAAGCTGCCGAACTACTTATAGGGGCAATATCTAGTAATATGATTTCTCTGTCGACTGGTGGCACAACAGTTTTACTGTATTTATGCCTTGGGACACTGCTCTACATTAAAGTTTTTTGCAATTTCTCTTCTTCGGGTAGCATTAGGGCATATTGCTAAGCAAGGCTCCTTGAGAGTGGCATCGTCTTCGGGAAGTGGAGGAAGGACCCCGAATTTAAACTGCAGAATTTGAGATAAATAGTGAGTCATTTTAAGGACAATAAACTGTTGAAGTGGGTTGAGTCAGCTAGGTATTGGGTAAACCTGACAACTATAGTCGTTGAAGTTCGGTTCCATCAGTAAAGGGACACCCATGTAATCCTTGAAAAAAGACTGGAGTAACAACTTTGATGGAATTAGCACCAAAGAAGTTATGTTGGGTAGTCAACTAACATTTTACTAAAGCATCACTGACCTGAGTTGGAAGCTTACAAGTACTGACACAGATCCCCACACATTTGCTTTCCTCCAAGTACTTGCATTTCTCAACAAACACCTGCATGAATGCCAATTCTCCCAACAACGTCAGCTGTTATCTAGGCTTGGAAGTACGGCCAAACACTTCCTTCAAATTTTGATTAGGAAATTCGGAGAGATGATTACCCCACTAGCCCATGAGTTCCCATCAGGTAGGTCGACAGAATTAACAGTGCAGGGGCCCATGAGCCATTGACAACTGATTGCAGTCACCCTTGCTTCAGTGTAAATCATATGCCATACAAGTTACAGTCAGTGATCCCCTTGAAAATGTATAAGAACCACAAGGCTTATGTGTATCCATTGAATATTGAAAGTTGGGATGAAAATGTGGCATAGAAAATACTGACCAACCATGAGCGCAGCTATTTTCCCGCCTTGTATAGGAGCTATTAGCAGTTTATAAAGTTCTAACAGGAATGGTGGAAACAGAGATATCAGAACTCGGACCTGCCAAGAACAAAGCATTCCGTCATGTGTACCAACTAGTAAATGTACTCCTTTTTTTTTTTTTTTTTCCTTTTTGTTTTGGTTTGATGCTAAATCCAGTGCTAAGATCATCTGATTGTTCATTGAATGGCATGAATGAAGTCCCGAACATCAAATCGTACTGTAATGAAGTACATCCTTAAAAATTATTGGTTAAATTGAGTAACTGAAGTTTATTATTAATATTATTGCAAATACTCCAATTGAGCTACATATGGAAATGAGTACTGTGTTGGGTGCGAATGGAAAGTATTCCAGGCTTCCAATAATGACTTAATGAGGGGATCGATTCAAGAAGCAAGCTTGGTCTTTGTGAAAAAGAGGGTTGTAATACTATTCCGTGGAACGGAAGTCCTCATCAAGTCTGTTATCGGCTCAATTCTAGCTTATCCAAAAATATTGTTCAGATTTAATAGTAAGAGCTAGATGTTGTTCTTTATAATTTGTCATGTGGTTATGTAAACATTGGTGAAATTGTTAATCAGTTAAGTTGGAATGAAGTGTGATGGCTAAAGAGAAGTGGAGGTTGTTTCAGAAGCTCTGTCAGTTAGGTTATACAATGAACTTAATTTCCCAAATTCAGACTCCATGTGAGCTTGTAACGGTTCAACACTAACTTGGAATTGGAGCGGTATATTGGAAGGTAAATGAAAAATTTAGAGTCAACTACAACATAGAGCAACCGATGCATTTTAGGTACAGAAGTGGGAGCTATCAACTAAAAGGGTTTTGGCTGCTGTGTCTAAATTTTCGGCTACTTGTGTTCAGAAAGGGTGTGATACTTTGGCTTAAAAACCTGTGTATTAGGGTATATGCAGATATGATCATATGATCAAAGTCAATGTTGACGGAGAGCATGGAGTTGGTTTGATAATAAGGCGGGGATTGATTGCATTGCTAGAGATTCTAGCCTTAAGGACCTTGATGGAAGGATCAAGTCTATTGTTACTCAATCAGCTGAAGCATTTGCAGATTTAGTAGGGGTTGACTAGGCTATCCAGAAACTGTAGACTTGTATTTGTGGGAAACTCGACACTAAGGAAGATTCAACGTTTTCAGCATAGATTGATTTTAACCAATTTAGATACAACTTTGGGATCTAGCTAGTGTTGTTTGAAACATAGAAATGAGAGTAGAATAGAGTACCGCAGCTTCTTTAGTATGAGAATTTGTTGGGTTCTGAAGCATCATCCGGTTGGCCACTTCAATCAGTCCATCGTATCCTGGCTTATCCGAATCCCACCCAACTTGTTGAACCATTTTGTTCCTGAACACATTCAGCAACAACTTATCCACCACTCCTCCCTTGTAACTCCCCGATTGCGATTCGCTTTCTGCCTCTTTCATCTGAAACACACTCACATAGTTAGCAACTTAGCACTCATTTACATTGTTTGAACCAAAAACACCAGCGTCTCACCAAACAAGAGAAGATCCAAATCCGTGAGCTCCGGAGCTGAGATTTCGATTGGGGCCCAAACCGAAACCGGAACGGAAGCCACGAGGAGGAAATGCTTGCGGGACAAACAAGCGCCAAAGCCTTCATCTTTTTGCGGAGGGAGAATCAGGTATAGAAACCAGCTAGCTCCTCGAATAGAAATCTTTTATAAAGGCCAACCGGGTCGGGTTTTAAATACATGGCGGGTATTTACTAAAACCCTAGCAACAGAAAAACAGAGTGTTATCGGCTTTGGGAGGCAGAAAGCGTGAGAAATGAATCGTGGCCGTTCGATGTGTACGGCGGTTGTTGCGGCGGCGGGTCCTCGGCGTGAGAATCCGGAGAGGCTGTACCGGAGATTATCGGCTTTGGGAGGCAGCGGGAGGAGCGCGGCCAAGGCCTTGAATGATTACATCATGGAGGGCAGAAAGATCCAGAAATATGAACTCGATCGCTGCGTCAAAGAGCTCCGCAAGTACCGCCAGTTCCAGACTGCCCTCGAGGTTCCCCTCATTCTTTTACCATTTCCTGAAATGTGTTAGAGTTGAATTTCGGCTAGTTAATGCCCTCTGTTTTGTGGTTGATTAGTGCAGATAATGGAATGGATGGAGTTTAGGAAGATAAATTATGCATTACCTGACTATGCGGTACGATTGGATCTCACGGCGAAAGCCAAAGGGATAGAGGCGGCAGAGAGTTACTTCAGCAACCTACCGGAGTATGCCAAGAACAAATTGACTTATGGGTCCCTTTTGAACTGTTATTGCAAGGAAGTGATGGAAGAAAAGGCTCTGGCGCTCTATAAGAAGATGGATGAGTTGAACTATCTTGACTCTGCTCTGGTTTTCAACAATCTCATGGCTTTGTATATGAGAAAGAAGCAGCCGGAGAAGGTGGCTTCTTTCGTAGAGGAAATGAAGCGGAGGGAGATACGTTTGGATACTTTTAGTTATAATATCTGGATGCAGAGCTATGCCTCTTTGAATGATATGAAAGGCGTAGAGAGTGTTGTGGAAGAGATGCAAAGCCAAGATGAAGACGAATGTGATTGGTCAACATATAGTAACCTGGCTTCCATCTATGTAAAGGCACAGCTTTATGAGAAGGCTGAGGTAGCTCTTAAATTGTCAGAGAAAGTGATGATGTCCGGGAAGCCACAGCGCCAGACGTACCATTTCTTGATTACACTCTATGCCAACACTGGTAATCTAGGTGAGGTCAAAAGAATATGGGAATCCCTCAAGTTAGCTTTTCCGGATACCAATATCAGCTATCTTCTTGTTGTTCAAGCGCTATGTAAGCTAAAAGATGTGGAGGGTTTGAAAGAATGCTTTGAGGAGTGGCAGTCTAATTGCTCCAGTTATGATATGAGGTTAGCAAACGTTGTTATACGTGCTTATCTGAGTCAGAACATGTATGAAGAAGCGCTGTTGATGTTTAAGGATGCTACTAAGAGGTGTAGAGGGCCTTTTTTCAAGGCTCGGGAAATCTTCATGGCCTACTTCTTGGATAATCGTCAGGCTGATCTGGCCATTAGCTATTTGAAAGAAGCGATTTTAGAAACCAAGGATGACGAATGGCGTCTGTCTTCAGAAACCATTGCTGCATTTCTGAATTATTTTGAGGAAACAAAAGATATTGATAGTGCTGAGAGCTTTTGCAAGATTCTGAAGCGTCTAAATTGTCTCAGTTCCAATGAGTATTGTTTGTTGCTTAAGGTTTATATAGCTGCTGGTGAATTCCTTCCTGAGATATGCCAGAGATTGAAGGAAGACAACATTCAAATAAGCCCCGAGCTCGAGGAATTGGTAGAGAAGGTTTCCCCAAGCAGATCAACAACATAGTAGTCCCCTAGTTTAAACAGGTTTTGGCATTTTGCAGTTCCTTTAACTTATACTCAGAACCTGTAGTTTTCTGAACTCAAGATTGTTAAAGGCTGGTTTTAGTGGTTTCCGGTTTTCAAACTTAAATCTCAATCTAATTTCATATGTGTGCTAATAAACATTCACTCGAAATTGTCTTCACAAATGTCTTTGGGATCGAGGCCTTTCTATAAGTCTCAGATTGCGGTTTCAGGTATCTGGTCTTTTGTTTTTGTATTATGACCGTTATTGATCGTGTAATACTGTTTTGGCCGCAGTTCCTTGTGTTTTTCCTTTGTGGTTTATTAATGTAAGATGTAACCACATATTAGAAAGTCATCAATGATAATGCCATGATGATGGGTAAATTTTGATGAATTCCTCTTGCAAAATGGTTATAATTATTATTTTTCTTTCTTTTCAGAATGTACAAAAATAAAGGTGGGTTTACCATTGGGTGATGAGCTTGATTGGGAGGAATAAATGTAAATCTGTTTCTGCATTTCTCTTTCTTTTCTTTTTCTCTTTTTTGCTTATTTGTTTTTCATTCTCTGGAAGGCTGTGCTCTTAAATAGGTGATGGACGCATGATGGTTTCTGAAATCCTGTTGTGAGTTAGAATATCACTCCTCTCTAACCTTAAGTTATTGTGTTATGGTTTGATTGAATGGTTCTTAGGTTCTAATGCACCATTATGTTTGGTTTGTTAGAGTTGGCTTGCAATAGCAGGGGCATATTTGAATTGTGTGTTTTTGTGTAAAATTTCTACATACTTTGATATTTAGTTTGTCTTCTTCATAACCGTTGGCATTATTTCTTACTTAATAACACACACAGAACTGTTATTAGGACATCCGTAGGTATCACATCATATTGTGTAGTGTAAAATTGAAACACAAGAACTTCTATCATTTTTAGCATATCACATTTGTTTTATACTAATACACGTATAAGAATTAGAAATAAAGATCTTTGTCTGATTTCTATTGTTATAATAGTCTCCGGTGTGAACTGCCTCGATTCTCCATGTCACTACCCTGGAGAAATAGTAATCTGTGCATCTTGTGTATTGTTTTGTACTACATATATTGTTTTGAAAAATGAGGTTGAAACCAAAACTACGCTTAACCAATTGATTGAGTTTCACTCTATTTATACTTGCTCATCAACGTCATGTCCTTTGGTTTGTCTTCAACTGTTTAGATTCTCCTCCCCGACTGTAATTAACTTCCGACATACTTGAAATTGCTATTCCATGATTTCCAGGTACTTGACTTTGTTGATAAACATGCAACTTTGTCCTTGTAGACCTGATACATAGTGGAAACACACAACTCTCCATCCTCCTTATTGTAGGCAAATGATGTAGAAGTTCAGTTTTTCCATTATCCCCTCCAAAGCAAGTTTGACCAACTCTGAAGGGTTGTTTGTCAGTTTCCAGGCCTCGGCTATTTAGTATTTACTGAAGCTTTAGTTGAAGAAATTGGTTGTTTTCGTTGGCTAATTATCACAAGCTAGGCTGGCATTTTTAGCTTCTCTCTGTTTTTTTATTCTGTTTTTCTTCTGGGCTTTTAGCCTCAACTATATAAAACAAAACAGGCAACTATGGTTAATCTGATTCTTTTTAAGGAAAATTCCCAGTAACCCTAATTTTAGAGATTTTTTTTCCAGTAACAAAATCAGATTTCAATATTCTCATCAACCTTATAGAGTTATAGAATCTATTCCTATTAACAAAATATGGACCACTACTAGAGATTTTTGACAATAATACCCCTGCGAGATCTGTTACGCCCCTCACTCTTTCATATTTGAATTTTCGATGAGAGAGAAACTTTAGCTTGAGCTCGAAGCTCTGGTTCTAGTGCGATAGGTGGACGAAGCGCTGGGCTCAAAGCTCTGATTCTTGGCGATAGGTAAACGAAGCTCTGGTTTTGGTTCGCTGGTCTCGAAGCTTTGATTCTTGACGATAGGTAGACGAAGCTCTTGTTCTGGTTTCGGTTCGATTCCAAGCTCTAATCTCAATTTCTGTTGCGATGGATCTTGTATTGAGCAATATGCCTCGGTTCGTTTCTGTAATCTTCTTGATTCCTTTTCGTTTTGATTTCATTTGAACTTGATTTTGATGTACTGTTGATTTTTGCTGCTCTCGATTTATTTGTTATTTGTGTTCTTAATTTGTGCTAGTACAAATGAATTTTAGTTCTGTTTTGAATTTGTTTGAGTTCTGTGTTGTGTGAATTCAGTTCTGACCTTGCATCGTAACTCCTCGTTGCTCATGTGATCTTCTGGGAAAAGAGGTTCTGCAGATTTCTTCTCATCAGTCTTGATGAGAAGGATCTCCTACTGGGGTTAGTAGGAGCACCTACTGGGGTCAGTAGGAGGTCCTATTAGGGTCAGTATGACCTCCTACTAGGGTCAGTAGGAGGTCCTGCTGGAGGCAGTATGCGACTCATTTGTAATGTTATTTTGTTTTTTTTTTTTACAGAAATGTGGATGGTTCTTTGGCTGTTAGGTGTCGTTATTCTGGAAAAGGTTTCATGTTCTCTATTCATCAACGTATGAACTATGCTTACTTGTTTGAGTATATTTGTGAAAGGTTTCGGTTGTCTGCAACTGATGTTATTGAGCTTCACTATTCACTTCCTGGTTGTCCTCTCTCTTTCCTGCAAAATGACAATGATTTTCAGATGATGTTTATTGGTGCTAAGATATACAATTTGGATTGTGTTGAAATTATTGTGGAGAAGAATAGTGAAGGTTGCAGCAAGAGAACTTCTGTTTCATTTGAAGATAGCTGCTCTGAAGTTTTGGATGAAGATGATTATTTGACTGAGGGATATAGGTCTGAGGTGTCAAAGCCTTACTTATCAAGAGAGTGGGGTAGTTATATCCAATGTGAAGGGCAGAAGTTTCGTGGTGGTGCCTCCGAATTTCGAGATAAGCTGCCCAAATATGCAATTGAAGTTGGCTTCACCTTTGTCTACACCAGAAATGATTGGTATAGAATTCATGCAGTATGCAGCAACATGGGAACCGAAAATTGTGAATGGCATGTTGCTGGTTATTCCGAATCTGTAGATGGATGTTTTTATATTGATTCTTTGAATAACGTACACACTTGCAAAGGCGTTCTTCGCCAGAAAAAGCATGTTCGATTGGGGTCTAAAGTTGTCAAGACTTGCATTCAAGAGGATATTAGCTACAATATGTCATTGAAGACAAGGGATATCCAGATATAAGATGCAGCCTACTTACGGTTTGGAGATATCATACAAGGTTGCTTGGAAAGCAAGCAAAGTGCTAGGATATGATTTATGGATTTGAGGCTGAATCTTTTAACATGTTATCCTGGTTTAGGGAAGCTGTTTTAGCGAGTAACCCTGGTTCTGTTTTTGTCTTGGAAGTGCATCCTAATACCAACCAATTCCAGAGGCTTTTTATTGCCTACGCATGTTGTATTGAAGGTTTTAAGTTCTGCCTACCTGTAGTATATGTCGATGACACTTTTGGCAAGAGTCTTTACAAAGGGACCATCCTTTATGCAACTGGAAGAACTGAAAATAAATGTAACCTTTTATCTTTTAACTTTCTTTTTCTTGGTTATGTGCTCCTTTTTTTGTGTTTGTCTTGAAAGTGTGGAACGGCACGCTCCCGTTAGCGGTGCAGCGTGCACGCTGTAATCACCTATTACCCCCAGTATGCTGACTTTTTCCTCTTTGTTTTTGTTTTTTTTTCCTCCCAGGTTATGCAACTGGAAGAACTGAAAATAAATGTAACCTTTTATCTTTTAACTTTCTTTTTCTTGGTTATGTGCTCCTTTTTTTGTGTTTGTCTTGAAAGTGTGGAGCGGCACGCTCCCGTTAGCGGTGCAGCGGCACGCTGCAATCACCTATTACCCCCAGTATGCTGACTTTTTCCTCTTTGTTTTTTGTTTTTTTTCCTCCCAGGTTGCTTTCCTTTGGCCATGTGTGTATGTGATTTTGAGAATGAAGATAATTAGTTTTTTCTTCCGGCACTTGAAGGATTTGTTGGAATCCCATGGTAGAGTTGTTACATTTATGAGTGATCGCGGTAACAGATTACTTGGTTCTTTCAATAAGGTATTTCCTGGTCATCCTCACTTGTTCTGTTACATGCATTTGTCGGCCAATTTGATGAATAGATATGGTGGAGTGAGTGCTACTGTGACAAATGCTGTGAAGAATAAGTTTTTTGAGTTAGCATATGCATCTTCCCCCGCGCCATTACCGTTTGCATTTAAAAAAGCTTAGAGAAATTGGTGATGCAAAAATTATAGATGATTTTTTGAAGGATATGCCTCTTAAAAATTGGTGCCGTGCATTTTTCCCTGGATCACGTTATGGGATTATGGCTAATAGCATGGCTGAATCTTTAATGCCTGGTTGTTGAAGAGCGTGAGATGCCGGCATATGGTATGCTTGATCAGACTAGGATAAAGTTGATGAATCCGATGGGTGAGAGGAGGGATGAAGCTCAACTCTGGACCACACCACTTACTCCTAAAATGCAGGATCGTTTGAAAGAACGTATGGATGCTGCTTCACAGTTTAATGTGGTTTACTCGACCACAAATATCTATGAGTTCGAGGGAAGTATTCTCATGTTGTTGACCTTGGTATTTATTCTTGCACGTGTAGAAAATGGGAGATTGAATGTTTTCCTGCTCTCATGCTCTTGCTGCAATTCAAGCTGCCTCAAAGGATGTTTATGCATTTGTAGATCCGCATTACTTTGCTGACTACTGCAAGAAGTGCTATGATGTTCCACTTTTTCCTTTTTGTAATGCTGATACGGCTTCTGCTGAATCTGCTAATGATGAGTTTATACATCCTCCCCATGTGAAGAGGCCCCCTAGAAGGCCGAAGAAAAAGAGGTTCAAGTCAAGTGGAGAGACTCAAAAGAAGCTCATTTGTTGTGGCCGGTGTCAAAAATTGGGCAATCATAACAAGGCGACCTGCACTGAACCTCTTTGATTCTATTATGGAATTATATAACTTTTATACTTTTTCCTGTTGGTGATTCATTGATTTATTGAATCTGTAATAGAGTTTATGTGTTGCTGGTTTGAATATATGTCTATTTTTCATGTTTTCATTGCTTGTGTATGGCATTTCTTTTTGCAGTAGCTTGTTTATCATTGTGTTGTGGAAGAATCTATAAGATGTCATACTGACCCTAGTAGGGACCAGTTATAGGACCAGTTAAGCGACTGAAGCACAGTACAGTTTAATATGACCTCCTACTGACCCCAGTAGGGATCAGTTATAAGACCAGTTAAGCGATTGAAGCACAGTACGGTTTAATATGACCTCCTACTGACCCAGTAGGCGCTCCTATGGACCCAAGTTGGCACTAGTTATAAGTGACAAGGGTCCTACTGACCCCAATAGGACCTCCTACTGACCCCAGTAGGGACCTGTTAATGAAACATGACTTGTTTTTCATGCTAAATAACTGAAAATGAAGAGAAATGGGAAAATACATTTCACATATATAAAGGGGACAAAAAATCTCCCAAAGTCACATTTCATTTCATTGTTCATTACATTTCATTGTCTCTAACATATATAACATCACATTTCATTTCTTGACAACATTTGTACTCTGGCCTTCATTAGCTTCTCAAGAATAACTTTCCTCATTCCATCAGCATCGACTTTGTTTGGCTTTTCTCCGAAGGCCAACTTCTGCATGAAATGGAGCACAAAAGGCCCACAGTCCGCCCTGCAAATCATTTTATGTTAGGGACAATGAAACGAAACCTACGATATTGAATCAATGACAGTTTTGAGAATGGACTTACGATAGTGAGTTTTGTTGAGGACAGTCAAAGTCTTCCTCCAGCTTGTATTCTTTAATAGCTTTAAAGTTGTCAAGCACCCATCTTCCTACTATTTTCTCCCTTTCATTCATCGGAAGGATTCTATCATCCAAATCCCCTTGAATTGTCTCGCCAACACTCTTATATCTGTAATTCTCAATTTCTGTTTCTTGGCTGTCTTCTAGATAATGTTTGTTTGACAATTCTACTTCTTGGAGAAACTTCATGAGATGTTTCACCTGTTCAATGCAGCATACAATTATTTATGTGTTCTTTTTCAAGAAATTATGAAAACTTAAAGGCTTTCTATAATTTTTCTGATACGATCACTTACCACATATCCAGCCTTCTTATGGTATTTTTCCTCCTCATCCCTTTCATTCTCTGGAGGTTGCAAAGAGTTCATGTGCACAATCCTCTTTTCCTCAATATCAACCACAAGCAGTGTGTAGTGGTGGTTTGTGCAATGGTGGATTGGGATAAGAACCTTGTTGTAGTCAAATACATACCACAAAGGTTCAATTAAGCACAATTTTTTGGTTCTTGTAATCCACGCTTCTCTTTCCTCTTCATGTTTAATCGCATAAAACTGTGCATGCAAACGATATTAAATCAGTAAATGTCACATCCCGACCCGTAAATTTTTATCTTATTTACTAGCTTGGTTATAATAAGAATTTTACCGTCTCCGACATTGACATATAGTTTAATTGGTCCCTAGAGGGGTTTTGAGGGACGATTATTCCGGAGAGTTATTCGTAGGAGAAAAATGTAACGACGGTAAAATAGTAAATTTAGCTAGTAAAAGGTAAATTTTAATATAGTATTTTATTTTGGGGTGTTAAATTGGTGTGAAGTTGGGTATTTTTATGATGTTGGGCGGGTTGGTGTGAGGCCCAAAACCCATCTTTTCTTTTTTTTTTCTCTTCTCCCTTTCTCTCTCTTCTCTCTCTTTCTCTCCCGATGCTCTCCCTCTCTTCTCCGCTGCCGGATTTCTTCCAGCTCCGACCGACGCCGTCCGGCCAAGCCAGGCCGCCGCACCGGTCCCGTTCGGACTGCCGTCGCCTCCTCTCCTCGCCTGGACTGTGACCGGGCCGGTTGCGCCGCCGAACAGGGAGGAAACTCCCCTAGCAGCCGGTTGCCCCTTTCGCCGGAGCTCCCTCCTCCGGCCACCAAAGCCGATGATCTTTGGCTCGTTTTGTAGCTCTCCTCCCGTGCAACAACCCCTCAAAAGGCTCGATCACTCTTGAGCTCGGTAAGGAGAAATTCGAAGTTGAAATTCTAGGGCTTTTAGGATGTTTTCGTTCGATTGACCTAGTTAGGCTTGAAATTGGACTTAGTGATAGTTATGAAAGTTGTTTGGGATGATGAGAGGAAGATTCTATTAAAATTTGGTAGAATTTGGACGTTGCCGGAATCGGCCTCCGGCCGCCGCTGCCGGCGGAGCCGCCGCCGCCGTTTTGGGGTTTTGTATAATTTTAAATGTGTAATAATTAGAGGAATTAATGAAGTGAATTATGGAATTTTCAGACGAGTTTTGAATAGGTTTTTGAATTTCCGAAGTTTGGTATTTTGGCGGTTAAATAATGTAAAATCCGACTATAGGATTTAAATCAATTTCTAGAAAAGGTTGTATTTACGACTGCCGAGTATGATATTAAAGTTTGGATCATTTCAATTAAGAATATCTAAGTTAGGCAATGATGAGCGTATTTATGGCTCTCGATTAATTTTGCCTATTTTATAAATATTGGATTTTTAGTGGGAAATTAATTATATATTGAAAAGGACGTGAGGAGACTCAATTGGAGAGACCTCGGATCGACGTCAGGCTTAGGCCTAAAGTTGTGAGTGGACCTTTGTTTTAAATAAAAAGCATGCAATGAATGATTTTATTAATCATTTATTTCTTCTGATGAGATTTATTGATTCTCGCCTATTTGACAATTTTTCCTCCTTTGGAGAGATCCCGAAAATGAGATTTTCGGTGGATATATATATGTTTTGGATTTTATGAGAATAGTATGTATATAAATGCTAGCTAGCCATACGTGCTTGGTCCATCATAATGAGGTAAAATACCATTATGGCGTGTCGTGAGTGTTAGACACAAACGTCATAGCCCTATATGAAAACTTCTTTCTTTTTCGGTTTATTTAGGTTTTCATATAGGGAGTCCACACGTATATATACACCGTCCCTTTCGGTCATAATGAGGAAAAATACCATTATGGTGCAACGTGAGCGTTAGACGCCAGCGTTGTAGCCTTGTATGAATTTCTATTTTTCTGAATTGTTTCTAGGATTCATACAAGGAGTCTGACAAGTGTAGATACATACGAATATATGATTATATATAGTTTAGCCTGAGAGACTCCATTTTATTTAAGTTTGTGACTAGCCAGTGCTAGTCGTGAAATTGTCAGATTATGAATTGAGCGCTTTTGAGCTGCCGCATGCAGTATATTTTCTATGAAATTAAAATGGGAATGCATAATGTTTTGTTATTAAATTATTTTTGTCCACTCACTCTAACGTTATTAAATGTCTTCCCCTAGGCCCTTCATTTTAAAATGCCCAGTCTGCAGGATTGCATAGTTGAGATCAGACGTACATGGAGAAGAGGCATAGTCAATAGTATAGCTTCCGCTCTTTTCTATTTATTTCTAGTTCATTTCCTCTCAAATAGAGTTGCTCTGAATATGTGGTTGTTGGTTACAGGATCTTTGTTAAATCTATATTGGGAGATGTTGTGATTTGTGGGGAGCACGAATGCTCCAGGAGTCTATAAGGTTGGATTTGGAACCTTTAGACGTGTTTGCAGGTTTTGGTTTGGAAGGGTTGTCCATTTCCAAGGGAGGTTGTACCGAATTTAGCGGTAAATCTTTCCTTAGAGGTGGTCCCCGCACGATTTACTCCGGGTTTAGGGTGAAATTCGGGGTGGGTCGTGTCAGTAAACCCCCTATACTGCCTCTAATATACTAAGTGCATGTTATATTAAACCTATTTAAAGTTACCGATGCTTTAATCTCCAAGAACCCTGCAATAAGTAAATGTATATAATAGACATGAAATATAAACAGAAAACTAACAAATGAACCCTATATGAGACCAAAAAAAAACTTACATAGATCAGTATCAAGCATCCACTGAAAACTTTTGGCTTTTTCTTCTCATGCCTCATAAGTCCATCGAGTAGAAATTCAAGGATCATTTTTGGCCAGTTGTACTGGTTGATTCTTTCAATGTCCTCACAAGCATTTATGAGGTCTCAGGTGATGGATACTGTTGATTTGCTAAAAAAGCATGTTGTAAACATAACCATAATTATGAGGGCAGCAATGATTCTTGCATCACCCTTTTCCTCCTTATCCACCTCAGCTTCCAGCCTTTTAAGCAATACTTGCTTGTCTACTGTGTCCTTGATCATTTTCACATCAAAAATCGCCGAAGGCTTCCGTTTATCCTTGTCCATATTTCTTCCCATATTGTTTATCACTTCTCCTGAATTTGGCAGCCCAAATATCCTCTCTATATCTTCCACCATGATCTCCATCTCTTTATCCCAAAAATGAACTTCCTCTTCTCAACATCACAGTATTGAAGGATGATTCGAGGTCACGCTCATGCTTGGTAAAATGATTTTCTTGCACATTGGAGTGATAAATCGGCGATATCATCAGCCAAAAAGAAGTTCTCCGTAGCACATCTCATACTTCAACTTTCGCTTTCGGCTTCACCATCTTAACTATGTGCTGAAAATTGACAAGCGAGCATTTTTGTTGTATTGTTGGTATAACTCCACTCCCTGACTTCTCCTTCTTCTCAGACTTCTTTTGCACATTCTTCTTCTGCTTCTTTAACCTCGTTTCTACTACTTCATTTTCTTCTTCTTCATTCTTAGAATAAGAGAAGGATTGTCTTCTTCGTTTTGTCTTCATACTGAGGAGGAGGATTATTTAATTAGTATCGAATAGAGCAATGAAATACATAAAGGAAAGATGTTTCTACTTCCTCAAACAGAGGTATTATTGCCCAAATACAGTGTTCAACTGACCCCAGTAGGACCTCCTACTGACCCTAGTAGGACCTCCGACTGACCCCAGTAGGGACCTATACTTGCATAATCCAGTTCCCAGAAGGCACAAAAACAAACTTAGAGCATCAAAAACAAACTCAGAATTTGATTCAAATCAAGAACCCTATATCCCCAAATTGAACAAGTCCTACTGCCTCCAGTAGGAAGGTTCTACTGCTCCCAATATGGTTCTCTGCCCCCAATAGGAGTCTTATTGACCCCAATATGCTTCTCTTCCCTCTACTGCCCATTAGGGGACCTATAGTAAAACCCTAAACTTGAAACAAAATCCCTAGATTTTATAGATTTCAACAAATGCAATTGCTATTCTTCTCAATTTAGACCATACACAAGTATAAAACAGATGAGTTATACAGAGATTGAATCAAATTTTGAATGAGATTAAAGCTGGTAGAGAAATGGAAGATTACCTGGTGGAGCACGACGGAGTACACGGCTAGTGGGAGAGGATCTGAGCGAGAGGGCGTGAATATGAGTGTGTGTGTGTGTGTGAGAGAGAGAGAGAGAGAAGGTCGAGGCGAAACTGAGAGAAGAGAGAGAGATTGGCGAATTGAGAAACTGACAGAGAGAGAGGACGCGCGTTTGTTAGGTTTTCAAGGGTATTATCGTCTTTTTCTTTGTTTAGTTGGCTAGTGGGAATTTTGAGATCTTATTTTATTAGTGGGAAGAAAATTCTTAAAATTAGGGCTAGTGGCAAACACCAGGAAATAATGATGGCATGGCTCACATTTTTGGTACGGAGGTCAATCTGATTTGCTACTTTAACTATTATTATGCTAATTTGTTATCTTATGTTTTCAAAATTAGCCAATTTGCTACCTTTTTATCAAAGGTTAAAGTTGATCAGTATTGAAATTTTGATAAGTAAATCAGTTAATCTTGAAAGCCTAACGTAGCAAATTTGAAGGAAAGGTAGTAAATTGGCTGAAATAAAAGCTAGGGTAGCAAATTGGTTAATTTAGAAAAGGTAGGGTAGCAAATTGGTTGAAATGAAAATTAGGGTAACAAATTGACACCAAATTGACAATTATGCGTTTATGCGTTTAGGCTTTTAAGTTTGGGATCCCCTTAACTTCCAGAATTTCATTCAACAATTATTGCCCGCATTCTTTCTGGTCTCACATTTACTCAAGTTTTTATGTTATGTGCCACCAAACATACATATAACATCACTAAAAGGATATTCATCAACATTCATAGATAAAAATTCTGCTCAAAGTGGTTGTGAACTGATTATATGAAATGAACGAGTATTTACATATAGAGAATCTGAAACAAAATTTTCTACGATGTACAAAACTGCCTAAAGAATTTCTTGACTCTGTTTCCTTCTGCTTTACTCTCTTCCGCATCAAAACTTGATCTGCGAATGATCATGTTAGATAAGCCATAGCATTTGCCCATTAAGCGCACTTCACAGAAATTCAACATCTTCTTCCTGATCTTCCAGGACGATTGTGGCAAGAGCTAGTCTATATGCTGAGGATCTTAAATTCCTCACAAGAACATATATTTCCTTCCGTCTCCGTTTAATTGGCATCATATCCCACTGTTCCCCTCTAATATGAGCAAGTAGAACTGCCTCACAAAAAGCTTGTGCCACTGTTTTCTTGCTGTAAAAGTAAAATTAATAACAATGATCAATGCAACATAGCATAAGGCAAATAATGAACACACAGTAAAATGGAAACAAAAGTTTGTAGTTGAGATGTAGCAAGAGTCCTATAGACTAACCTCCCTCGAACAAAACCAGTGGTCACAAAGCCTATAGGCCAACGATGAGATTCTCTACTGATAGTGTCCCCTGGTAGTTGGAGTTCCCACTTACCAGAAGATTGCTCTTTGAAATAGGATCTCACGGCAGATTGAGAAACTTGTAGTCCTCCATCAATATTCTCTGATCTGCAGGACATGCACCTTTATAATTATTACTAGGAAAGACATATATAATTAATAGCAATTATATTTACAGTTCATCCTCTATTGTGTCTAATGACATTAAATTTCACTAAACATCAAAGACAAGTTCTAAAGGTTACTAAGCATAGGAAACTATAAGTTTATATATAGCCCTTTAACTATACAGCCTTTAATATTGTCCATGCACATAAGAGCAAACACATAAAGTCAACTTCATTAAAACCAGAAAAGAAAACACCTACGTTAGAAAGGAAAAGGCTGGAACAAAGTTCCAAGAACCACAAGTACAAATACAGATTTTAGAAGCTTACTCAAAAAAATATCAATTAAGGGAACAAAGTAATTCAATATTCAAAGTGGTCTAAAAAGTAGTTAGTACCTTGTCCAGAGTGAGATGTCAGTCAATTGAGGTGCACAAACAACTGCTCCCTCTTCAAAAAACCCTTCTTTGTAAGCATGGAGAAATACTCTTACAAAACATAACTTGTGGTTGTAACTAAATTTTGTAATCCCATTTTGGCCATGCCCAAGGTTGCTTTCATCCCTCATAAATGCAGTAAAGCTTGTCGGCTTATCGGTCACATGAGGACGTAGGCATAACTTACAGCCTTGGAATTCATTCAAGAAATTTGTCAGTGAAAAAGATGTCCGTGCTACAAAACATGTAACATCATAATTTTCACACTCCGAGTTAGATGATGAATTGTTTCTGACTGCATCTTCCAGTCTAAAAGTTTCAGCATTTTGCATTTTGGTGGGTCCTTCCCTTAAAGAAACTTGGATACTATTCCATGGTGGTAAAATTGGAACCCTCAAAGGTCTTTGTGTTGTAGGACGAAGTTCGTCTTTAACATTGGATGCAGCACTTTCAGTTTCTTTAAGGCATAAATACGCATGGCAATCCGGGAAATCCAAAGGAAAATATGGCAATCCTACCTGCAAAAGAAGATGAGACTTACTTGCATCGTTTGAGAAGGTGTATACTAAACATTACAGATTAACTGCACATACTTACGTCACATGAAATCCAGTGCTTCTCCCTCAAACCTATCACATTAGCCCCCTTGGAGATAAGAGGAATCCAAAATGCCCTGACCCAGCTCAAGGGTAGAATTACAGACCATCTGTAAAGAAATAAGAGAGAGTTTAATGATACATATAGATAAATTACTCTGGAAGTTTAAAAGATATATATGTTCTATAGAAGTATGTTGGAGGAGTAGAGAACATTGATGCGATTACTGCAGACTTGGAACAGGCAGTTACCAGTTATTGCACAAAGAGTGAGTATTGGACATTGACACGATTAATGCACAGACTTAGAAAAGGCAGCTACAAATTATTGCACAAAGAGTGATTGTTAGACACTGAAGCCATGAATTACATTTTTAGAGAAGAAAAAATGTAGAGCTAGTTTGTATAATTGAATTACCAGCATAACAATGAGACCCTTGAGCAATTTATTTAATAGAAACATTAAACTCATTATAATTGAACTTACAAGCATGAACATCAAGATACAGTGACCATTAAATGCCATACTTAAGAGCTAACCATAAATATAAGGACTCAGTATGATGCTAGATTACTAGACCATTAAAGGCCATACTTAAGAGCTAACCATAAATAGGACTTAGTATGATGCTAGATCACTAGACCAAGTAATGCAACACTGGAAGCATAAAAAAGGAAGAGAGAAGTTTACCCATTATGCAAGCCCCTTCTGTCGTCATTTTTCAAAAGCAGAATCGGACAAGATCTTGAGCACTGCAAATTGGTTGAAGTATTTAGTACCCTTGAACTTGATTCATCAAGACAGAAGAGTGTTTTATTCTGGTCATATCTTTCCTTGCAAATAACTGTCTCTTCCACTGGAGGACTTATACCTCTGTTAACATCCCACAAATTCTTTTCTGCGAGCATGCTAGTACCTTCGGCTTCTGACCCCAACAAGGACAGTATCTCTTCTTTCTTTTCTGAAATATTTTCATAGACAAAATGCTCTTTGTCTCTAGTTCCTTGTACATCAGCTAGTATACTAGCAGAACCTGACTCAGCAGCATTTGCAGTCTTTCGTTTTTCTATGAACACACGAGGATCCTTGACTCTAAGAGACATCACTGCATGGGAAGGAATGTCTTCTTCATTTTCAAGCACATACTTAGAATGGGAATCATGTAAAGCTTCAGCAACTGAATGTCTATTCAATGCCCACATATGGTCCTTACTTCTGTGCAGCCAGAAAATTTAATAAGCGATCTTTAACTTCAGGCATGATTAAAAAATTGTACCCATCTGAGTATCCACTACTAACCTTGTAACAGGGCACAATGTCCTTTGGAGGAGTTGAAATGCTTTTGATCCCATAACTTCTAATTTTGCGAGTTTTCCCTCAAGTGAGAGACACTTAATCATGCTGCCGCTCTCTTCCATCTGTGATAATACATGAAGATGTAATCTAAGCATTCAACAGTTGTAAGTTTGGTATTCTAACATCTACAACTTTTAACTAGAGAATATCTATTGCCAGCAAGCCCAGAACAAATAAAACCAAGGTCGCATTGAAAAAGATCGTCACTTTTCATGACTATGAGTAACATATATACAAAAGTATTGACGCAGATTATCTTCCCTGAAAATCATCAGATATGCAGAACTTGAGGGTATTATTAATACGTTACTCAAAATAAAGTTCCCAACAAATAATATGGCCTTATTTCACTGTAACTTTTTAAAATGTCAAAAATAGAGAAAAAAATCTAAAACAAAACAGGGATAGCAGAATTCAGATGGCTTCACAAGCTCCAGTTGTTTATCTTGTCTACCATTGAATTTACTGTATAAAGCTCGAATATGAACAAAGAGAAAGCATGCTCACCTCTTTTTGGCAAGCTAATTTAAGCGCATCATATCCTGCAGTGAAAGCAGAAGCATGTATCCACACCCAAAGACGGCGAAAGGTAGAAGAGCGCTCTGTAACCTCTAGTCCATTAGATATAACACAATCATAGACAGCAGAAGCATCATTATCTTTATCCTGTTGGCAAGTAGGTCGCCACATATAGGTAACAGGTGCAATTGGAGTCGAACATGGTGCTCCAAACCGATGAAGCTGCCCAAACATATAAGTTAATATCTCAAGTTGCTCATGCCACGCAAAACAAAAGTGCAATAAGACTAAGTACCATTGCAGTATCATATATGGCCCCAGAAATAATGGAACAGGTAATTTCTTCAGAACGAGCTGATGGAGAAGGCACCAATATCATTCTTAAAACTGATAGTAATGATTCCTGAAGCATATAAAATTAATTTAAAACCAGAAATTTAGTAATGGAAGACAACCTTTTTGCTACAACAATTTTTGAGGAAAAAAAGAACAATAATTTTAAGAAATTGATAAGATAAGAAAGAAAGTAAATGCCTTGCCTCTTTACCCTCCAATTGCATAGCTACATGATAGCTTGCATCATGGGCAAGCACTCCTTCTTTGAACCACTTCAGGACAGCTCTGGAACCCCTTCCACTAACAAAAACAGAAAAAAAAAAAAAAATCTTTATTAAGAAATGTGAGAGTAATTTAACAAGAGAATCAAATTAATATACAAATAATGAGGGACTGACCTGCCCTGCAAACCTAGGGGAAGATAATAACCCCAAAGCTTAGTCATTGTGAACCGCTTGGCATGCCAAACATGTGTTCTAAGCCTCTTCGTTCCGTCCCCTGAGGTGCAGAAACCCTTTTCAAGGTTCTTTTTAAGCTCAGCCCTCCGACGAATACGACGAGGAACATTCTTATCATCCTTCTCTGGAAGCAAAGCATTGCTTTGATCAACTACTCCATGCTTCTGCTTTTTTCTACTTATCTTTTTCACGGCTTGATTGTCATAAGCAGTGGTCCTTCTTCTCTTGCTTCTTTGAGATCGGAAATCATTCTTCAATCGGTCAGATGTAATTGTATGGAGCGTCCCAAGTTCTGTGGCTCGCGCTTCTGCAAACTTTTGCACACTTAATTTTCGAGGCGGAGCTGATGAAACTTGTGACCGTTTGTGTCCATCGGTAGCCATTAAACTGATCTAATCTTCTTCAGCTCCAGAACACAATAGTATAAGGAAATTTAAGTAGCTTTTCTTCCTTTACTCATCCTACTACATCACTCTGAAAAAACAATAAAAAAAACATCAATTCAGCGAGATGGCTTAGCAAGCAACAGCGGTTACCAACACATTGTAAGTTTGAAAATATAAGAAATCTAAAACCTGATGTTTTCATAATAGCATGACAGCATTAAACAAAAATACACCAATGCCTTGCTCGAGTACAAAAACCAGTTTTGCAAGCAATAATGATAATAGGAGCTTCTTATTGCCAATCGAGATTTCAAGCAATAATGATAATAGGAGCTGGCCCAGAGACCAGAGCCGTACAAATTTTTCATAATGCAAACAGTGATGTAATACAACTAGATAAAATATATGGGTCTTCAAATCCAGATCAATTCTTGTGGAGAAGCTATGAAGAAGAAGCAAAACAATCCACCATTACCTACAGTACAACACTAGCCAATCAGAGGATGAGAACAGACCTGAAACAGAATTAGCATCTGGGTCTCGCCTTTTGGTGGCCGCTGGCCGAGGGGGACTGGGTTTTAGATACGAAATTTGTGTCATCCGGGTCGGGTCAACCCTTAATTAATTGAGTGCAATCCGGGTCGGGTTGACTAGTGCTGCTCTTGTTTTTAAGAGAAGTTGAGAGTACTAGTTTTTAAAAGAAGAGGCATAGGTCTGATCAGATCTGGCTCTCTGGATTCTTGGCCGGCCAAAAAATGAAAGATGCCTGCTCACTCCTTCTAGTCCTCCTCGCCGTGACCTCACTGCTCTCCACCGCCGCCTTCGCCGATTCAATCCACGGCTGCGGCGGCTTCGTCGAGGTAAAACATCACTCCACTCTCTGATACACTTGATTTAGGGTTTGATAAAACTGATTCCGACTCCGGATTTTGCAGGCGAGCTCTGCTTTGATCAAGGCCAGGAAGGCCTCCGATGCTAAATTGGACTATTCTCACATCACGGTAAAACTAAACTCGTTTTTGACATTGCTACCATCTTTGCAGCATTTGAAACTATAATCACTCTTCACTCGGTGGATTGTGATGTTAGGTTGAGCTTCGAACTGTTGATGGATTGCTCAAAGAGAGTACTCAGTGTGCTCCCAATGGCTACTACTTCATCCCCGTCTACGACAAGGTCTTCCCTCTCTTATATTGACCAAATTATACATTTGCATTCCGCATTTACTCTTAGTAGCATTGCTGTTGATTCAATCCTGTGTTTTATTTTAATCTTGATATGACCTGTTTGTTGTTTGTTTAAGTTTACAGGCTTCATATGACCTGCTTAAACGGTTTCCCGATTTATCTTCAAATGCTTCTCATTAACGTTGTTTGCAATGCAGGGCTCTTTTGTGATTAAAATCAACGGACCCCAAGGATGGTCATTGCACCCTGATAAGGTTAATTTATTTTATTTATTTATTTATTTATTTTTACTTAGGCCGCTGCTGGACTCCCAATTTGATTTGGCAGTTGACAGCTCTAGTGTCTTGCAGGTTCCGGTCGTTGTTGATAACACTGGCTGCAATGGCAGTGAAGATATTAATTTCCGGTTTACAGGGTGAGTTTCAGTAGATTATGTTTTATTTTACTTTTCTGTAATTTATTGTCACCATTTGCATTAGGCCCTAGTGCTTGCTTTGGATTTTCAGTATAAGTTAGCTAGTTGTTTGTGTGTGGCAGGTTCTCCATTTCTGGTAGAGTTCTGGGAGCTGTTGGTGGAGAGAGCTGTGCCCTTCAAGATGGAGGTCCCTCAGACATCAAAGTCGAACTTTTGTCAGACAGTGGTGATGTTGTTTCTTCTGTTTCAACTTCGTCAGGGGGAAGCTACTTGTTCAAGAATATTATTCCAGGTAATACACATCGTTACCAACTTTTTCTGATATGTCACACTTCACAGGATGTTGTGATTTTAATTTCTGTGTGAAAATTCATTTTAAGTATGGATTCTTTATGATCTGATTCACTAAGATTTCCTTGTAATCTTCTTTATGCATTCTTTATTCATTTCAAGTATGCGTTCAACTTTTTCTGAATATTTTTCTTACCAACATCCTTTGGGTGCAGGAAAATATGAAATACGTGCTTCGCATTCTGACTTGAAAGTTGAAATAAGAGGTTCAACAGAGGTTTGTGGTTCTTCTTTCTTCCCCCACAATCTTTTATGCTATGGAATTATGTTGTGTTATTCCTTGCATTTCATGCTACAGTACAATTTGTCAGATGACCCTTCACAAGTTAATACAACACTCATGTGGAAATGAATCTTGCAGGTGAATGTGGGATTTGGTAACGGCGTAGTTGACAACATTTTCTTTGTTCCTGGCTATGACATAAGCGGATTTGTTGTTTCTCAGGTAAAGATGACAGTTGTGCAAGGAATTTGTTTTGTAAACATATCTCTTTGTTGACTCTGCTTTAAAACTACATTGAGTTTCCACCATTGGCAAGAGATCTTTCTTTATCATTTATTGATATTTTATCATAATTGATGTTAGCTCTGTAATAACATGATGATCTGAAACTGGACTTCAGCCTACTTAATTGACTTTATTCTTATTTCTGTTTTTGGTTATCTTAGGGGAATCCAATATTGGGAGTTCATGTTTATTTACACTCAGATGATGTCTTAGAGGTAAATTGTCCCCAAGGTTCTGGTACAGGCTCTGAAATGAAGAAGGCTCTTTGCCACGCCATATCTGATGCACATGGAAAATTCATGTTCAAGTCGCTACCTTGCGGTAATTTTAATTATATCATCTGCTTCATTGTTCTGTTTTCTTTCTCATTGGTTGTTAATCTTTCACTTGTTTAGAACTTGCATAGATATAATAATTTTGGATGGTTACTGGTTGTAGTTGTCACGTTGGATGCTAGCTGATTGCTTGTTATTGGCACTGTTTATGATAGTTTCCTTATTTCTGATCAACAAAACATAGATTAACTGTATCTAGCATTACATTTTTATAACTAGGTGGATTGTAAACTCTATAATAAAGGGTAGATCAGCTGTTAAGGTGTCTGTGGCCTTTCTGACAGCCATGGATTAGCATTTCCATGGCCCATTGGTATATTGAAGTCAGGTCTTTGGGCAATACATGTTAGTCTGTTGGGGAGGGGTGTTGCTTTTGTCTTTCTGCATATATCATCTTTGCTTAGTACACTAATCCCATTCATTCATTCCCTTTGATTATATATCCCAGTTACTTAGACACATTATAAGCCGTCCAAGTTGCATGGAACATGATCATTTTATGCACCTCAACAGTTACACTCCTTTTCAAATTGAAATATTGCTCAGTTTCGTGGAATCACTGGCAGGAACTTATGAGCTAATACCTTACTACAAGGGAGAAAACACAGTCTTTGATGTTTCACCTCCCGTCATGTCAGTGACTGTTGAACATCAACATGTGACAGTTCCGCAAACGTTCCAGGTAAAGTGCATAGTGCCCTACAAGTTCAGAACTCAAATGAATTGGTGACATTGTGATATTTTATTTTCAGCATTTGACTATTGCTGGATATTTTTGTACAACTGTGACAGTAAACGAAACTAAAATGTCTTTAGTTTAGCCTGAATTCATTTAGATCAAATTTACTGGTTGCCCATCCATTCTGAGAAACTAATATATTTTAAAGTGTATTTGTAGTAGAGTATACTTATTTTACACTTTTCTCATTTGGATTAAATAGCTGTCTATGTATCCATCCATTTGAAAGTGTTGTCTTGTTTATACATGTCTTCACCGATTTGATGTATATCTTCAACTGCATCATAGTATAATCTGTTGTGCAGGTCACTGGATTTTCTGTTGGAGGGCGTGTCGTTGACGGAAACGACATCGGGGTTGAAGGTGTTAAGATTATAGTTGATGGTCATGAAAGGTCCATCACCGACAAACAAGGTTATTACAAGCTTGACCAGGTATAATAATGCATGATACCAGTAACTAGGTTTTAATTAATAAATGATATTGGAGGAGGGATTTGAATTAGTGACCTAGAGTGTAGGGTAAATGATTTTAACCACTAGAACTACAGGCCCCAACGAACACCATGGCAAGTATTAGCCTTAACTATTACTCTACATTATTTGCCCAATGAAGCAACAAGTGGTCTACACTTTTAGCCTCAGTGGTCACCTTTATACATGATACACTAATAAGAAAAGCAAGTATGCTTTTGCTCTGAATCATATTAAAAGTCTTGGTGCTACCATGAGCCATCCA
Organism: Fragaria nilgerrensis; assembly: GCA_010134655.1. Classification (NCBI taxonomy): domain Eukaryota; kingdom Viridiplantae; phylum Streptophyta; class Magnoliopsida; order Rosales; family Rosaceae; genus Fragaria; species Fragaria nilgerrensis. Next base: position 86,641 of record WPAB01000119.1, read on the forward strand.
AGCTAGATATATGAGTTGCCAAACAACTTCTTGCAAAAGATGTTGAAACGCCTCTAATGATTCCAAATTCCAGAACCTGTCCAAAGTAGATAGCCTTCTATTTCTATTGCCCTTTTGCCTTTAGCTTGCTTACGTTGAATGTTTCAGGTTACTTCCAATCGCTATACAATAGAAGCCACAAAGGAGCATTACAAGTTCAGTAATCTGAAGGATTATTTGGTAAGAGCCTTTAAGAAAAGTTCCTTTCTGTACTTATATAGTGATTCACAAGGTCACCATCTTTCATATTAGAAGTTGCAATGTACAAGGTTTTGCAACTTATGTATGTGAATTATTTATGTTTTCTATGTTACATCAAATGATGCTTTGATCCCTTTTGTTTTCTCACTTGATGGTGATCCAGGTATTGCCGAACATGGCTTCTGTTGTGGACATTAAAGCAGTTTCCTATGGTGTCTGCGGTGTGATGGTTAGTGCTGGTTACAAGGCAAAGGTAAAATCATAATTCCTGTTTTCTACATTCTTCTTTGTTATATGCAGGGTTTTTATGTCTCATTTGAATTCTAGGTAGCTTTGACTCATGGACCTGAAAATGTCAAACCACAAGTGAAGCAAACCGATGGAAATGGAAATTTCTGCTTCGAGGTATGTTAGCTTAATCTGCAATGATGGAAGTATTTTACAAATGAGTAGTGATCTAGGATTCAAGATGTAAATGTGTATTGCTGTATCTTGTTTTTGTTTATTTCTTCTGTAGGTTTTCAACTGGGATTGTTTGTCTGTGTGTTTCCAGGTTCCAACTGGTGAATATCGTTTATCTGCTTTGGCACCTGAGAGTGCTTCTGGTCTACTGTTTGTGCCATCTCATATTGATGTTGTGGTCAAAAGTCCATTATTGAACATCAAATTTTCTCAGGTAAATAAGTATGTGGACATTGGTCTTTTGATCAAATATCATGATATCTATTTGGATCTTCAAACTCTTTTAATTTGCATTCAAAGATCGAGTATAGTATTTTGGCATCACACTCGGTTTGATTTGGCTGCTCTACTATAGTTGGTTTTATTTGTCAATAATTTATTAGGCCAGAAAATTAGATATTAGAAGTGTTTGTTGATCAATATAGAAGTTCTGAAGCATTTTTACACTGTTTTGTATGACAGAATCTGAAGCATGTTTTGATGAATATGTCTTCCTGATTTGTCTTCTCTTTTTTGTCAATAAGGCACTAGTTACAGTACGCGGAACTGTAGTCTGCAAAGAGAAGTGTGGCACATCTGTTTCTGTTGCCCTTAGCAGTATAGGTGGTAAGCGTAATGAAAAGACAAAGGCAATTAGTTTGACTGATGAGAGTAGTGAATTTCTCTTTCATGACGTCGTCCCTGGAAAATACGGAGTTGAGGTAGGTTTTTTTTTCTACCCTTGATATTTCCTTTAACTTCTGTTTAAATTCTGGACACTTCAGTGTTGACAATGGTTTTATATAAATATAAATATATGATAGTGGTTAGTTCACTTGTGTGTTTACTTTGGTATCATTTTAGGTTAAACGCAACTCCCGGGAATCTGTTAATGGAGAAGATAATTGGTGCTGGAAGCAAAGCTCGATTGATGTGGATGTTGGTGTTGATGACGTAAAAGGAATTGAATTTGTCCAGAAAGGATACTGGATCCGTTTGATTTCCACCCATGATGTAGATGCTTCTATGATTCATCCAGATGGTTCATCCATGGATTTAAAAATTAAGGTTGGCCCCATTTTCTCTTTATAAGCTCAGATGAACTAAATAACTATACAGGTACCATCATGTGATGTTCATCTTTGTTTCTCTTCATTGTGGTCTGCAGAAGGGTTCCCAGAATATATGTGTGGAACATCCTGGAGTACACGAACTTCTTTTGTCAACTCTTGTATTTTCTTTGGGAGATCATCAATTAAGATTGATACATCAAACCCATCGGTATAATCCTTATGTTGGTTCTTCATTTCTTTTCTTTTTCTTTCTTTCGTGACCTTCCTCAAGTACAATCTCATTCCCTCTGTTATTTGTTTTCCAGCCTATTCATCTAAAAGGAGAGAAGTACCTTCTCAAAGGACAAATCAATGTTGCATCAAGCTCATCTGATGGTGTGCACAAGTTATCTGAGAATTTTATTGTGGACATTGTGAATTCTGAGGGCAGTATTATAGATAGTACAACAGCTGGACTTGCTCCCATTGGAAACGAGCAAACAAGTTATTCTGTGTATGAGTTCTCTGTATGGGCCAAACTTGGAGAAAAACTTACCTTTGTTCCTCGGGATGCAAGGTGCATTTTTAAATCTCTTCTCATTCTATGTCTTTTCTTTAATAAGTTTCTGCACTGAGTTGGTACCCTTTCTTCACATCGCTCTATTTCCTCTTCATGCAAAACAGACTTGGTTGTAACAGAGATGGATCAGTGTTTTTTATTTTGTTTTACATTATTACTTATGCTTCTGACTTAAGCCGATGATGTTTGCAGAAATAATGCCATGGGGAAGATATTGTTTTATCCCAGACAACATCATGTATGGATGAGTTTTCTAGAAGTTTCAACTACAAGTATCTCTTGTTTGATCTATTGATTCAACTATAAGCGTCTCTTTATTCACTTTTCCTTCTCAGGTTGTGGTTAATAATGATGGTTGTCAAGCTATGATCCCTACATTCGATGGTCGATTAGGTTTATATATTAAAGGATCAGTGTCTCCCCCTCTTTCTGATGTTCATATTAAGATCATTGCTGCTGGAGATAGCCACATTGCACAACTTAAGGAAGGGGAATTAGTTGTTGAAACTACCACAGCAACAGACGGCTCATTTGTTGGGGGGCCTTTATATGATGATATAACATACAATGTTGAGGCTTCAAAGGTTTGGAACATGAAGTGGAACTATTTCACTTTATGCATTAAATTTTATCTCCATGTTCTGCTTATTGTTTTGCTGTGCACATATTCAGCATAGTCAGAGGACAAGATGTCCTCTGTGGTATACTTTGCTTTAATTTATTTTTAAATATGTTTTTTTTATTAAGAAAAATGTTGTAGGGTAAAGCATAAAAGCAACTGGAAGATACATGCAATTAAAACTAATTAGAATTCTGGAGACTTGCAGTATCTATTAATATTATCTGAAGATATAACTTTTTGATTAAATAGTTTGCTAGAGATTTAGTATCTCTTTTCATGTGCCATCTTTATTTAGTAACTTTTTGGCTAGTTAAAATGGCAGAAGCCAAGTATATCATATTCTCATATCATTTTGATTTATGTGCTTATCTTACGTATTTTTTCCACCAAAAAAAATATATATTTTGCGTATTTTGTTTTTCATCATATTGATGAAGGCACAGGACTGGTTTATATATGTTTTTCCGTCTTCACTTATTATTGTACTCTCTTTTTCGCTTAGTACAATCAAATTTGTAGTAGCTGATGGTCAAACTATATGTAGTTTGAAACTTCGAATAAATACCTGGCTCTATATTTCATGTTTGTGCTTTTAGTCAAAGAGTTGAATCGCTAGTATTATCTGCACTTTTGAAATGAGTGGGAATAAGACTGCAATTATTGATGTCATTGAAATGTTGTGTTTTTGTGCAGCCTGGCTACCATTTAAAACAAGTTGGTCCTCATTCCTTTTCCTGTCAGAAGCTTGGCCAAATTGCTGTAGATATATATTCTAAAGATGACGTCAAAGAGCTCATTCCTTCTGTGTTGTTATCTTTGAGCGGCGATGATGGCTACAGAAACAACTCGGTATCTGGAGCTGGTGGAGCATTCCTCTTTAGTAACTTATTTCCTGGAACTTTCTATTTACGTCCTCTGCTAAAGGTACAGTTCTATTATGTAAAGTCTATCTGAAAGCAATCATTTAATTTATAGTCCTTTTTTATATATTTAAAACAGATCAATTCAGCTCTAAGAAACTTTTTTTGTAAATTACAATGACATTATCGTTTAAGTCAGATCCTTCGACATTTAAACATGGGCTAGTTAGTCATACAAGTATATCAATATACACACTTCCACATGCATGTCATGTCTTTGTTGATTGTTTGTTTGATTGGTCCAATGTTCCTGGGTCCAAGTCCAATGGACAGGTGTCTCATGTCGCAGTCCATCAACCTTCCTCGTATAGGTGTCATACATTGGTTGCTCACTGAGAGCTGATAGGACGTTATACATGTCTATTTTACTTGTAACTGATAAATGAGATTTGAGTTTGTTTCAAATGATGCTTTGTCCCAGAATGAAAGCTTGTAGTTTTCAAAGTTAAAAAAAAGTTTAAAGTATTGATAATACATTTGATATGTGAACCTATTTGTTTTCATTCTAATGCTCAAGTCCTCCGAAGTATGTGTCTGCCAGTAGGACAAAACACGAAGCGACAAAAGTATAGGATTTGACCATTTCTTTAGTACTATTCACTTCTTCTCTTTGGTTTGATTTTGTTCGCCTTCTCATCACCCAAACGAGTTCCAATATAGGGACCATACTCCTCGCTTTTGAAACTCCCATTACTCCAAAGAAGGAAATCACTTGGCAGCTTGTTTCTTTACCATCTCTTTCTATTTTTATGGTTCTATTGCAACAGCAGTTGATTGAATCTTTCTTCCTGTATATCATAATTTTTTGTTATTACAGTATAGTCTCATCTTAGGTCTGCCCCTATATGAGAATAGTTGTAATAGATAAATAGCTAGTGACCTGCATAGGGTAAAGTTATAATCAATCACTCCCCCAAATAATTGACTTTCCTTGTTCTTTGCGTCTTCTAGGAGTATGCCTTCTCTCCTCCATCACAGGCTATTGATCTTGGCTCCGGGGAGTCTAAAGAAGCTATTTTCCAGGCCACTCGCGTTGCATACAGGTTTTTTTGTCAAACTTCTCTCTTATATTGGGTTTGTAATAAAACTATACTTTTACACTATTTATACATTACTTTGTTTGACTGCCCGTAAATGTACAGACTTTGGCAAACCATTCTCTTATTCAGACTTTCATAGTACGATTTTTGAGTTCATTACTGTTTCTGGAACTAAGAAATTGTGGGTTAGAAATTTTGGTGGGATATATGTGCATTGAAATGGTTCTTGGACGTACCAAATTTTAACAGGGGCTGTATTCTTTGTCAAAAATGAGCAAACACTGAATAGACCCCCCATGACTTGATGTAATTTATATGCAATACATTTTCCTTTCTTTGAAAGAAACAAAATTCATTGAATAAGGTATAGCAAAGAGAGAAGGCTGGCAAGGAAGTCCACAATACAGCTTTACCTCATTGGTCTTCTTTCATTTTTGATTCTATGTGTATGCTTTTGGTGATTATCTATATCAAGTATATCATATGCTTTTGGAATTTTATTTCCAATTAACATTTAGTTGTTACTTCGCACAATATCCTTGAGAGCATGCATCATTCAAGTTTTATTTTCTATTTGCTGATGTAGTACATACTGTATTCTAGAAATTGTAACAGTGAACAGCATACAATTTGGTATCAATTTATGCTTCCTTCTGAGAGATGCTAAATTGGATTATATTCTTTCAGTGCCATGGGTGTGGTTGCTTTGTTGTCTGGCCAACCAAAAGAAGGTGTGTTAATTGAGGCCAGATCAGAATCAAAAGGCTTCTATGAGGAAACAGTGACCGACTCATCTGGAAGTTATCGTTTGAGAGGACTTCTTCCTGACACAACCTATGTAATCAAAGTAGTACAAAGGGATGGGTTGGGCAGCAGTGAAATTGAGAGGGCATCACCTGACTCTGTTCCGGTTAAGGTTAGTTTGTACATATCTTTTTCAAACTACTCCAAATAAAAGACTTAGAATTTAAAAATTAAAATAATAAAATAAAAAAGAAGAGGGAAGAACCCGGTTTTTGCATATGTGAACCTTGAATTAACTTTGGTAATTTTGTAGGTTGGGTACGAAGATATCAAAGGATTAGATTTTCTGGTGTTTGAACAGCCAGACAAAACTATTTTAAGTTGCCATGTCGAAGGAAAGAGAAATGAAGGACTCCACTCGCATTTATTGGTGGAAATCAAATCATCTGGTGAAAATCCTAAGATTCAATCTGTCTTCCCACTTCCGCTTTCAAACTTTTTCCAGGTGAAGGATTTACCCAAGGGTAAGCACCTTCTGCAACTCCGGTCTAGTCTTCCATCTAGCAGCCACAAATTTGAATCCGAAATTATTGAGGTCGATTTAGAGAAGAATGCTCATATTCATGTTGGCCCACTCAAATACAGTTTTGAAGAGGATCACCAGAAGCAGGTTCGTTACACCTCGCTCTTCATTACAAAATTGAAAATACATTTGACTATATGCTGCTTATTCATGGCACCTGCTGAAAGCATATGATGGTACTCTTACACAGAAGGACTTTATTTCTGTGTTTGACACTGGAGTAGGTTAAGCGAATAAAAAATCTAACCAAAGATTCCTTAATTTCTTCCATGGCTTGCAGGATTTGACTCCAGCTCCGGTTTTTCCTCTTATCGTAGGAGTTTCAGTGATTGCTCTATTTATTAGTATCCCAAGGTATAATACGTTATCTACCTTTCACGAGTACCGTCTTTTATTGGTTGTGAACCTTTTGGTGCTCTTGAACATGCTCTTGAATATACCATCTCTTTTTTTTTGCCTCACTTTGAAGGTTGAACGATTTGTATCAATCCATGATTGGAACACCAACACCTGGGTTCACTACAACTGCAAAGAAGGAATTGAGGAAGCCCATGTTGAGAAAAAAGACGTACTGATCTGTTTGTGCCCGATAGATATGCCTTGAGTGACTTCAACTGTCAATCTGATTAGCCCTTGCAACTTCAAGGTTATAGAAAGAGCTAGGAATTGGAAACTGGTCAGGCTATTTCATCCCTGATGTAGTAGACTAGCATGGTTTTGCAGTCAAAATTTTGGATCGTTCTTTATAGCAGAAACTTATACCATGGTTGAGGTCCTCTGTGCTTCTTTTCTTAGGAAAAGCTTGCTCCAATTGAGGCTCTTCATGCCCAAATTTTTCTGGCTCCATGACTTGCACCATGGTTTTGGCCCTTCATGACCTAATTCTTGGCCTTCTATCTATCCTGTATTATTGTAATGAATACAAGGATAAGAGAGCTCACTTAGGAGCATGTAATGTCTGTATGTCCTACATTTTTCACTATAAATAGGTGTACGACAGGAACAAGTTGACTTGTTTGAAACTACCATTGCTAACTAATTGATGCAGCTGGTTTGATTTTGATATCTTTCTCTGTTGCAAGCTATTGCCTTCTCTCAGTTGTAATCCCAACTCAGGTGTTTCCTTCAAACTGTTCTGTCTACTTTGCCATAACAAAGGAAAATAAACCAACGAGCAATCCATTCCTTCATTCTCCAGTCTCTGTTCTGTGGTTGCATTATTAGATGAACAATTTTTATCTGCTCATTAGTTTTTTTTTTTTTTTTCCTGACAGGATATCTGTCTATTAGTTGAACTCCCTTAGCTGAATGCACAAGACTTTTGAGATATCTGAGATCTGTTTCCCTGAGTGAATAATTAAACCCTAGACCGATCTTATGTAACAGGAAATTGACAAAAATTGCTGGGCTAGTGTGATAATTTTGTCCAATTTTGATGCTTTGAATCAACAACCGCAATACATAATTATAAGTTTAATCCAGACCACCTCTCCTAACCTCCCGAAAGAATGCACCACTATATGCCATCCCTGACCATAATCTCCAGCTTTTGTTCAGCCAAGCCTTGCTCATGCTTTTTAGTTTCTTACTGGCTCTGGCCGGGTTTTTACTATCCTTCACATTTCACCAACCATTAGAAATTAGTTTGTCTGATTAGTATGCATGCCTCTGAAACCCCATTCAGGTGGAATAGGTTCTGATGATCGACTAATAAAATTACTAGTGCTGCATGAGCGTTTCAACCTTCCAGTGTGGACGAAATAAATCATTTGACCAAGACCTGTTGCATTTAGTAGTGATTCTAAGATGCTTCAAGGAAATTATAAGCTAGACGTTGTCGGTGAGCCGTGATCTGGTTAGTTTGAGAGTCTAACCAACAACATTGAGATCATGAGGTGGACTTAACAAAAAAAAATTTATAAGCTAGACATACAAGGGCGTGGGTGCACCTCTTGTGAAGATCGTTAACTATTGATAAATAATTGGTGGAAAGCATAGGGTTCATCATGCTTGTCATTTTCGCTTCATAGTTCATGAAAAACATATACTCAACAAACAGGGGCCCATCTGAAATGAGTATTTGACCATCCACGCGCCTAAAGAAAAATAGAACGCGCCCTTAAAAAACCCTAGGAAGAGAAAAAGTTCCTCGCCACGATGCTTCGATCCGGGAGAGGACACGTTTACCTAGAGTGCGTGCCTGTTTTTGTTGGGTATGTCTATTGTGCAGCGCTGCATGGGATGCAGACTGCTTTTATGGTTTTTAAAAGGTAAGTGGTCCAAGGTGACCTGTTAGTGACCTGTTCTAGGGGTTACTACCACAATATTACAATTTACCTGCAAACAACTAAAAACCTTCCTAAAAAGGACTAGCCTTCAACATGCCGAAAAGATTCACCTAAAGACCCATGGTCTATCTGGTTACTAAGTACGGCGGAATCACTGCTGCCTTGAAAAAAATGTTCTAATTGTGAAGCAGTAAATTAAACAAAACAAGGTACAAAAAATAACAGACTAATATATATATAAGTAAATTATTTTTGTGACGGGATTTTGAGCATCAAGATGAATTTATTCAACCATGGATACAAACATAAAACCTAGAGCCTCGCTCTTAGGTAAACACCTAAAAGTTATTTAGCTACTCATATTTGCAAGATAAATACTTACTTGTATTTTACAGTACTTCACACCAGATGTCTCACATACACTCTTACTCACACTACTATATTACAAAGACTGTTTATTGGCTAAAACTTCTTGAGAGAGGTTGGAGAGTGGAACAACTTCTGTCTTTCTTGTTTTCTCTCTTCTTTCTCGATGCCTTCCTTCAGAAGTTTGAAGGTCTTATAAAGGGATGGAACTCAAGCTAAAAATAAAACACCACTGTGCAGAGTGGAGGACAAGAGGAATCTACACCAGATAACTTTACTTAAGAAAAAGTAAAGTCGTTTGATATCTTGTGCTAGTGGCTCCTTTTCTTTTAGTAAAAGAAAAGTAGTTTGGCACCAAGCGTCGGCTAAAGCTCATTTATCCAACATGTTTACTATGTTGTGATATGTTTCTGGATCCTCAGAATATCCCACTGAGGAGTTGGGACCACTATTTTCCCAATCTTGCGCTATGCCTTCATTTCCATCGTCGAGGTCTGAATCATAGGGATAAGAAATCTTATATTTTTCTTCAGTCTCAACCTTTTCTAGCCACTTGGTGGTAGCTAACGTGCAATCCACTTCATTTCTCATAAGAGCCTTGAAGAAATCACAGTTCTCAGGAGAAGAATGATTATAGCAAGTGACCATTATTTTTTCTCCACTTGCCAGGAGGCTAGAATCATAGTCCCTTAGAACTATGTCTTTAATAATTGCTATGGCCATAGCTTTCATCCATGGGATGCTCTGATTGGGTCTTCCATTTCCACTGGTAATGGCTGGCTGTTGAACCGGACTTTGGATTAATCTGACATGATGATATGGAGAGATATAATTCATCTGTCCATTTACCATGGTCCATTCTGGTGGTGTTGAAATGAATTTTATCCTTAAAATACATCCATCAGGTCTAATATTTTTGACAGCTTCTACTATTATTTCTGGAAAAGCTTTAAGATCTTCATTGGTTTTTGTCCATAAATTATGAACGAAACCATTTTCTATAAGCCATAGCTTGTGCTTCTGAGGATGCTCGGCTTGAACATCAACCAGGTATCTCCCATAATATGGGCCAGGGCTTATTGATAATGTCTCTGGGAGAACATCTTTTCCTTCGCCTAAGAGGTTATGAAAATTATACCATTCAGATTCTTTTAAGGCTTGCATAGGAATTTTAGCACTTTCAGAACTTGTAAGAAAAACAATCTTAGGTGGTTCTGCTAGAATTCCTTTGTCTTTTGTATGGACTCCATACATTTCTTCAGTTAAAGCCTTAAGGGTTTGAAGTAAATGGGCTTCATTTTCTTCATAGAAGGAATACAGAATATTATCAATAATAATTTTATGTTTAAAGGCCAATAGCCTTTCTGTTCTAAAAACTGGTTTCTGGAAGATCTTCAGTGGTTGATCGTGAATGACTTTTCTTCCTGTGACTATCGGTAGCTTGTTTGCCTTAAGAGGGTCTCTTCTGCTTTTTGGCAAAGCAGCAGCCGTCAACGGTCTTGATATGCCTTTACCGTCTGCCGTTTGGGACGGGCTAGCCAGTCTTTTCCCCTGAGACTGATCAGTTAAGGCTGATCCTTTCGGACACAGCAAGAACTCATCTACGAGTTTTTCTTCATTAGTACCATCGGAATGACTAGAACGACCATCTTTTTCAAAATCTGGTTTAGGCTGATTCTTGAAGCTTGAATGGTTTCAGCAGTTCCATAGGAGACCAAGTATTGATATCCTGGTCCGTCATGGAGCGGTCCTACGGTCTTATCGCCTTCTTTGAATCTTTCCCAGAGCTTCTTTTCCTCTGCTTCTGGTTTTCTACTTCTGGGATTACGACCTTCTCTTTCGAACATCGCCATTTCTCTTGTGAGTGCGTCAGGCAAAAAGTTCTTGTTTCCTGCAACCATTTCAACATCATATTCATATTGGGTTAAAAACATTTGCCATCTCAAAACTCTTCCTCTATCTGCAGCATCAGTTAATTTGTAGTTTTTGAAGTTTTTAACTCTTTTGTTATCAGTTCTTACTACAAATTTGTTTCCTAGGTATGCCTCGGCACCCTTGATGCTTTTTATTAAGGCAAGGACTTCCTTGTCTCCAGTAGAATAGTTTAACTCAGCAGCGTTAAACTTTCCAGATAGAAATTTACAAATCTTTTCATGATTTGTATCTGTGGCAGCAGCTAAAACAACTCCTGCCCAGTAATAATCATTTGCATCTGTCTGCAAAATGATCAGATCTCCTTCTTCAGGTAATTGTAAAGGAGGAAGGCTTTTTGCTAATTCCTTAATTTTTTTGACAGTATTACTGTCATCAATTGTGAAAGACCATTTTTTCTTGGAACTTGTTTTTGGAGAGAGGAGAGCAGTTAGCCCACTGACTTGAGGAATAAAATCTCTTGCAAAATTGACAACTCCTAAAAACCTTTGTAAAGATTTTGCATCAGGAATATTGTCTAGAAATTGGCTAATTTTCTTAACGATATGCTCTTGGAGACGAATCTCTCCATCCTTAACATGAATGCCAAGGAAATCTATTTCTCCTTTAATAAGATGAATCTTCTTTTGTCCGAGGATAATTCCTCTTTGGACAATAAGCTTACACACCTGTTCAAGATGCTTTAAATGCTCATTCATAGTTTTGGAGAAGACAAGAATGTCGTCTATGTAAACTATGCAAAAATCTGAGTAAGGTTTAAAGATATTATCCATTTTTCTTTGAAAAATAGACGGGGCTTGCTTAAGACCAAATGGCATAACTAACCATTCATAATGCCCTTTAGGAGTTCCAAAAGCTGTTAAGGCAATGGAATCAGGATGCATTCTAACCTGCCAAAAACCTGATTTCGCATCAAATTTGGAGAAGATTTTTGTTCCTTTAAGCTTATTGATGAGAACTCTTACTTGAGCTATCTGATAACCGTCTTTAACGGTCTTTTTGTTTACATCCCTGTAATCAATTACCATTCTTGTTTTTCCTCTTAATTGTTCAGCATGGTTTCTTACCAGAAAAGCTGGAGCATGATGAGGACTGTTTGAAGGCCTTATTAACTTCTTTTCAAGAAGTTCTTGGATTTGACTTTCCATCTCTTTTCGATCTTCTTCCCTATAGTGAGGGATGGCTTTAACATGGCAAATAGTATTTGCGTCGTGCATCTTTAACTGGCAATATATTGGATCTTTTTCCCAATACAGCTGAGGATCTTCACTGATAACTGGTTTCAGTAAAGCCTCTATTTCTGAGAGAGTTGGTATCTTTTTTTTGCTCTATTTTCTTAGCATACACCTTTAGGTTATGCTCTCTGATGTATTCTTCTTCTCCATCAGAACTCTCATTGTCAGATGTTTGATATTCAAAATTTTTCTCTGATTCAGAGTCTTCTGAACTTGTTGTTTCGTTTACCAATATTTCTTTATACCCTTTTATCTGTTCTTGGAGCAACAAAACAGGTTTAAAAATTGGCTTATAGTCACCACTCTTCGCTAGCGACTTCTGATATTGAGTTGTAAACCCTTGACGGGTAATACTAACTGCGTCTAGCAGGCATGATTCCCAATAGAATTTTTGATCTTTCTCAAATCCAATCATCACTGGAGTTTGAGTTATTGTCTGTTGAAGTAGGAAATCATTTCCAATCAACAAATCAGCGCTTTGGCCTTCACACTGCCAAAGGATTTTGATAGTAAAATTTCCTCCTCCTAGGGAAACTTTAACATTGCGTGCCATAGTATTCATAACAATCTTGTTGTCTTCCATGGCCACTCCAGTAACCGTTCTTGGAGATTTTTCCCAGTATTCTTCAGGGATTACGTATCTTTTGGCAAGGGAGTACCCGGAGCCAGTGTCTACAAATGCATGTAGATGATACTTATTAAAGTTGGGAAACTTCAGACCAATAGTAATGTAGTTACTATATATGCTTGTCTGAATCTTCATCACTTGTTCTAATTTTTTAGGAGTATCAAGCAATTCCGTAAGAGGATTGACCTTTCTTTCCTCATTTATGGAGTTTGGAGGATTAATACCAAGAATTGGATTGGCACTTATCCCATCAGTCGTGGGATCAAGAGATTCAAGAGATTCTTTTATCTCTTTATTTTGGTTTAATGAAGTTACAAACTTCATCGTTTTCATATCTTCTCTGAGATTTTCTGTTTGCTCTTTTTTATGGAATACATTATATTCCTCTTCTACCAAGATATGGGCATCTTTAGCCTTGGTTTTTCTCCTGAGTTCTGCTATAAAGCACTCGCGATGGTAAGTTTCTCCTATATTTTCACAGTACATGGGAATAGTACTATCCTCATCGCACCCGCAATAGTCACATATAAATCTTCCAGAATTGGGATGAAAGGTGCTGATAATGTCAACATTTTCTTCTTTCCAATTTTGTATTTGTAATACAAATATAGGACGATATCTTTCATCCTCTTTAGAGCCTTCTGAAGTACTTTCTGTTTCACTATCTGATGGGTATTCAAGAGAATATACTGATTCATTCTCTTCATCAGAATAAACAACTTCAAAGCCTTTTAGATTAGCATAATCTATGGCTTCTTCATACTCGGCTAATAAGACTTTTGAAGTCCTTTTATCCTTTTTCGGGCACTTATTCGCATAATGTCCTTCTGCCTTGCAGAGCCAACATTTGCATTTCTTTGTTTCTTTAGAACCAGAATCTGGTTTTCTTTTAAAGAATTTCTTTTTTGGAGAAGTTTGAGAAGATTGTCTTTTATGGTATCCAGAACTTTTCCTGAATTTATACTTCTTTTTAGAAGCGAAATTGCTCTTTTGCTTGCTATCCTGAATTTTTCTTCTGTATTTCTTTTCCAAAACATGACATCCCCATTGTGTCGGGGTATCCAAAATCTTTGGACACATGTTTTCAACTCCTCTGAGTTGTTTCTTGGCAGACTTAGACTTTCTATTCTCTGTACATTGTTTTCTTAGGAGATTCCTAACTCTTTCTGCTATTCCTCCAACAGTGAAATACTGAAGAGGGTTTTCTTCCAATGATTGTGCTACTGCATCATTCCAGGGTTCTGGTAATTTTCTGTAATATGTTCTGATGAGATCATTATTTTCGATGTCTCCGATGGTGCAGTAGTAGTTTTGAAACTCATTGGTATATTCTTCGAAATACCTCATATTACAAATACTCAATTTTAGAATATTTGCTTTGGCTCTTTATTTTGATTGTTCACTATGCCCAGTGATATCCCCGCAAAATTGTGCATAGATGGGGACTGCAAAATCTAAAGGGCTATTAGTTTGTGCCATTTTTGTTGCCCAATTAGTCCATTGGGAACTCCTCTTGAAGGACTGGTACCATTTCTGGACTATTCCCGTTAAGGTAGACTCATAGTAGGCATGAGCTTCCTCGTATGCATATTTAGATAACACAAGGGCCTGAGTTAGCTTTAATACCAGTTCCAGGGCTATTTAGAAACCTGGTATTAGGAGTCACATTTGTGCTCATTAATTTATAATAAATACGATAATCTATCGCTAGTTCCATCATTCCTTTTTTCATAGAAATCCCATCTGTCTTGATTCTCAGTCTTAGACAGTGAGCAGCATCCTTGAGATGTGTTGTAAAGTTTGGAAAAACATTGAAGTATGCAACCTGGTTGCACAAAGAAGCTTCTACTGTTCCTAACAAACTTTTCTTGAAATCTGTTATTCTATCGTCTTGTAAGACACATAGAACAGAACAATCAATACCATATCTGGCTAAGAGTTTTATTCCTACTTGAACTGCACCAATATGCATATAGGAATATTTTCTTTGGAATGCTTCACTTACTTCTTTTGGAGTTATCAGCCTGATATCTGTTTCTCCTCCTGTGGCTGGAACGGTTAATTCAAGAATCTTGAATTTATGTGAATCCATAAGAAAAGATCTTTTCTTATAGATTTCATTAAATCTAAATCTAGGGGCAGATGCTTCTCGCACACTAGACTCGATTTCATTATACTCAAATTCTTGAGCATTTATAAGCTGAACTGGAGCTGTGTTTCCTTTGCTGAGAATTCTACTTAACATCTTCATGTCTCTTTTGGTAGTTGGTTTTGAAGATTTCCATTCAAGTAGCTTAGGTTCACTAAACCTTAGTCTACTTTCTCCCATTGGCAGGGGTGGAGAATTTATGATGATTTTACTAGCTACACTTTGAGCTAGTGATTCTTCATCTGTTTTTTCATAATTCTCTCCGTCCTTCATTTTCTCTATAATCTTTTGTAGATTAGAGATTTTATTATTTAACTCTCGAAATCGAATTTCGAGGTCAATACCTATCTCTTGAAGATAAGCGATATTATAATTTTGCTGAAGAATTATTGCTTCTACATTCTCGGCAAGTTTTTCCGTTGGTTGATGAAAGCCAATAGCTTTAACACCTTCCTGTTTTACTTTTAGATCTACTTTCTGAATCATCCTATTCTGGAAATAAGAGATTCTAAAAGTGTCTTCAAGCTTTCTTGAGTATTGCTTAATTCTACTGCTTGTTGATGGATATTGTTAGCAAGTTTTTCAGTACGAACTAATTTCTTTTCAACATCTGTTAGATATTGCTTTTCTTTGAGGTAATCTAGCTTGATTTCAAGCTTAGAAATTTTTGAATTTATTTCCTCAAGTTGATTTATCCGTAGATTAAATCTCTCGAGTTGCTCTATCACCTTTTCAGAGGTCTTATTTTTAGATAAATGATCTAAAAACTCGATTAAGCTTGGTCTTGAGGGATCAAGCTCTTCTACTCCGATCTCCTGTTGGAGATGAATATGTTCGTCGTATAGAGTGTTTAGTACTCTACAGATGTATTCAATGGAGTATTGACTTTCTTGTATGTGCCTTGAATGAAAGCACACTTCCCACTTATCAGTTCCTTTTGTAGTACAAAAAGACTGATAGGTTTTTTGTTTGGATTCTCTTTTGTTGGTTGAGAGAAGCCAACTTTGTGGCATAAGCCTTTTTTTTTTTTTTTTGGTTACCTGCTTTTGAGCCAAGCAGGCTCTGATACCAGCTATGGCGGATCTAACCGATGCTCAAAATATCAAGAGGTTTTTGATCTTCTTCAAAAGTTTCTTGAAGAACTTCAATTTCTTCTCTTGACTCGTATATTCTTTGTTGTAGTTGAAAGATAATATCCCAATAATTTTTAGTACTTCTAGGAAGCTTGTCTCTGTGTTCTTTTAATTTTCTCAGATTTCTTCTTTCTTCTTGTAGTTCTTTATAAGATAATTTGGCTTCTGCTAAAAATTCTAATCTGGTAGCAATATATTCTCCAATTGTAAAAATTTAACTGTCTACCTTTAAGCAAAAGAGGATAGATTTATATTTGTATTTAGGTAAAACAAATTCAAACTTATAGGCCCACCATGCTCCGTCAAATTTTGATTTTTACTGAAAGTAAAAAGGTAAAAAAAACTTGCTAGAGAGGTTTCCCGGTTGAGTTTTCTTGTAATAGTTCTAGGTGACCTCATCTATCTTGTCTTCTAGTGCAAACTGCATAGTATGCAGTGCTGCATACTAGAATTTCCCGTTTTTGTTTGGCTCCGTCTATTGGTTTTCGTCTGGGTTTGGTGGGTGAGATGAAGGGGAAGAAGAGATGGAGTAGGGAGTTGCAGATCCATGTGAGATGGTCGGGAAAGGGCTCAGATCTGATTCGGCGTGGGCTGTTCGTGGTTGTTTTGGTGGTCTTTGTACCCAATTCGGATCGGGTCAGTCTGAGTTTCTCGTGGTGGTATCGGAGACCGATGGGGTGATCTGATGTCAGATCTGGTCTCTGGTCGATGCGACAGAAGCAAAGTGAACCTGGGCCACAGACTAGGCTAATTTTGGGTGGGCTTCGGATATGGGGCAGCTTATCTGGGCCATGTTGAAATGGGTTAGTCCCCTAGTTTCCAAGAAGGACATGACGATGATGATGAAGATGTAATTGAACATCTAGATTTTGAAGCAGCAATAGGCTTCGAGAAGGAGAGTATTGCAAGCTATGAGTAGCCTCCACTTGATGAGAACATGTCCGACAGACAAGGCATGGAAGGAGTACGTCAAAGATTATGGATGCATAATAGAAGACTTAGAACTGTGGTTTGACCAAGCCAGGTTTAGAAAAGGAGGTTCAGAAGATGATCTCTAAAAAGAAACAAAATTTTAAATAAAGAATTTTATGTTCCTAATGTCTGTATGATTCTAGACTCATTAATGATGATTCTGATTTGTCCAAAATGAAATAGAGCCATGGGTGGTGGATTATTTAAATGTCAATTGTCAAGGAAATGAATAAAGCTAGTTTTTCCATCTATACGTGTGACTCTTCCATTTTATGGCATGGTAGACTAGGATATGTTAATTAGGTTGCTTTGTGAAGACTAATTAATATGGATCACTTATCAAACATAAGTGTGAAACTCGGTTTGAGACAAAACTAACAACATCATCTTTCAAAGAAGGAACGTTGAAAACTCCTTGATCTAATCAATAGTGATTTATGTGATTTGAGATAAGTGTAAACAAGAGGTGGTAATAAATACTTTATCATCTTGGTCGATAACAATACAAAATATTGTTGTGAGCATGTGCTGAAAATCAAATATGAGGGAATAGAGAAATTTGTTCTTTATAAAAAAGAGGTTGAAAATCAACTCAACAAGTTATGATACCTGAAATGTGGGGAGATGTCATTTTAACAGCTAATGACCTTTTAGATAAAGTGCCAAAAAGGGAAAAAATGAAAGCTCCATATGAACTATGAATGAAGATTATAAATCTTTCCAACTAGGCTTACTCAATTGGACACTATATCCAGGCAAGAACTATCGAGGCAATGTACTTAAGAAAGCCTCACCATCTTACCTGGTCATGTTTGATTGGAATTACCGAAAAGATTGAGTAGTAACTTTTAAACAGATTGTCCAGAGTCCTCAGTTAAATACTTTCGAGTATGGGGATGTCTGGCTAAGGTGACAATTCTTTATATGTGTTCAATGTATAAAGGATCATTTACCAAAGATACATGGAGAGTACGCTTATTTCGTTTGGGTAAGGACAAAACACTCTTTGAATCGGGTGAAGCACGTATCGTTAAAGAGGTGGTGAACTCTACTAATTGTCCTTTGTGGAAAAGAGCTATCAAGAGTGTAATTGACACCATTTGGCAAAACCACACTTGGAAACTGGTGGGTCTTCCACTTGGTTGTTAAATTCCAAATTTAAAGTGAAAGATATGAGTCATGCTGATGTCATATTAAGGATTAAAATCACAAGGACATCAAATTGACTTGTATTAAGTCAATCACATTATGTGGACAATATCCTTAGGAAATAAGACAAGGGTTTCTATGGAATTGCTAGAATTTCAGTAGATATGATTTTACTTCTCTCAAAGAATAAAGGAGAGTGTTTCTCAGTTAGAGTACTCTGGAGTCATTGGAAGTTTGATGTACTTAACGAGTTATAGACCAGACATATCTTATGTTGAGAACAAGCTATTTAGATACATGAGTAATCCTGAAGCTATGCATTGGCAAGCAATTGTAAGGGTACTGATACTTAAGGTACATTTAGAGTTATGGGCTGCACTATATCCAGCTGTCTTAGAAGGAAACAATGATGCAAACTGGATATCTGACATGAAAGACTCGAAGTCTACTAGTGGTTATGTGTGTAACGCCCCGATTTGCACCTCTTCAAATCGAGTACATTACAGTGCTTCTCTTAGAACCTAAGCTATGGCCCATCACTCAAGCCCTAAGAACCTGCAAGACATTTTAATTAAGCTAACTAAAACTTTTATAAATTAAAAATCAAAGTTAAAGTCGGAAACGTTAAATAAATTGAGGTGTAAAACCCAATAAGAAGTCAATTTAACCTTCCTTGAAATCAAGCTATAGAGCACAAACATTACTAATACGAAATAACAACTCAAAAACATTTCCCAGATTAACTAAAATATAGCTCCTTGATAGTACGAGTAACAATGACAAGAAAATCGAATAAAGTAGCTGACAGACTAACAACTTCAAACAAGGTTTCCAAATAAAACACAAGGAAATGTATCAGGTAATCACGATATAAAATGGAAGCCTTACATATGATAACAAATTCAGAAAAAGACATTTAACTTTAACCAAATATGCACACCCAGCTTAATCCCGTTCTTGTGCACAGAACCTGCATCCAAAACTGTTGTAGGGGTGAGCTTTCGTCCTCGCTGCTCAATAAGACTCAACCAACTAGGTTTGAAAACTATTTAATTTATTGGTCATTATGTGAAAACAAATATAAATATAAATGGTGATCAAATCATAAAGTATAAGTTTCATTTCAAAAAACATATGCGGGCCCTAAATACACAAACCGGATGACCGGTCCTCTTATGCCAACTACAACCTTACCATAATTAATATCGTCCATACCGGCAAGGTGTAGCGAGAGTGTCCATTTACGCTATACCGCCTAGGAACGACGCCACACCTCAAACGATGTCAGCCGTCCTCCAGTCCGTACAGCCCCTCCGGAGGTTTAGGGGATCGAAACCCAAGGAAGTCGCTATGCCCCGCTCACTCTCAGGTCATCACACAATATCGAAAACAATTGAAACCAAGCATAGCAATAGAAATATCAAATCTTCATAATAAACCAATCACAGCCATGCGATCATTTTTCATATATAATATACGAAAACCACTAGCCAAGAAGAGTCTAGAATCCCCTACCTGGTATTTCCTGGAGTGTAAATCTTTACTCCACAACACTTGGCAAACACCACCATACTCGAAAACTCAGGTAACTGGAGCTATGTCCGACAAATCCAAATATTAGTTCCTTAACCCTCAATTAAGAAACTCTTTTAAAACTTATCAAGATCACAGCAACACTTTTGTATTTCATCATTATCATATAAGATGATCGCCAACTATAACTAGCTATAATGACCGAGCTTAGCTCAATGTATAATTAGCCAATTAATAATGGCTCATAATTTAATCAATCTTTGTCTCTAGCATACATTAGCATCTGACCCTAATTGACTTCTCATTCAAATGCTTTAATCATTCCTACTGCCATGAATTGTTGTCATGTAATCTGATTCTCCACTTCCATAGATAGTATTTCAATGAACATGCTGAAACTATACAAGTGTTCCATTCAAGAAACACATGGTTATCAATATTTCAAAACATGTCCAGCAGCTTATGCTTTCTATCCCTATCGTGATTTAAACCAAACCAATATGCCTTTAAGCTAGATGATAGAATTTACTAGGTACATCCAGTAGCAACAATTTCCACAGACCAATAATATATCAATTATACTCTTCAAAATAGCTAGTTTCCAACATTGTCATTCCTGGACATATAATGCAGCATATTACCATAGGATCAAAACCATATCGTTCATAACAAGTGATCAATGCATACTTACAGTAGCTCTATAATACTTTCACATAAGTATACCCATGCTAAATTCAATTAAGTCCAATAACACCTATCCAAAGTGATCACCCACTCACCTTTAATTTCTTTACTGTATACTTTTTCCTTTTGATGCGTTGTTGGATCAAAGCAACTGGACATCATCATATGATCTGTTTTCATTGAATAGAAATACAAATCATCAATACCAAGCTCCAGATACTGA
Organism: Fragaria nilgerrensis; assembly: GCA_010134655.1. Lineage (NCBI taxonomy): Eukaryota > Viridiplantae > Streptophyta > Magnoliopsida > Rosales > Rosaceae > Fragaria > Fragaria nilgerrensis. The sequence goes on from WPAB01000119.1 coordinate 107,155, forward strand.
ACACATGCCATTCGTTTTCGTAAAATGATCTTACCTTCTTCTGTTACCTTCTCTGGAATACATATATATTATCATCCAAGATTCAATCTCCGTCCTTGCTTTTGTAATTATACTGGAAATCTTCCATTCTGTTTCATTCAAATAAGATCACCACTTAACACTACTACCATAACCTCCTAACTGAACCCAATTTCAGTTTGGTGAAAGAAATTTACCTTTCATTTCAGCTCCATCGATCGCTTCTTCCTTTTCAAATTCAATCACTCTCCATGAACTTCATACTTCTTTCCTTGGAACTCAAATTCCACTCGAATTTCTGTCGTCACCGGCATCCCAATTAACAGAATAATTAGAACCCAATCTGTCAAAATCAGAAAACCGAAAACTATGGGTTCTTGGGACTTTACCTCAATAAGCAAAGAGAAGAAGGATGATGTTTAGGCCTGTGGCCTTCTACAACTCGAATCAATGTCGACGGTACATAGCCGAACGACCCAAACTCCATCTCTGTTGCATCCTTGAATTGAAGATTAACATCCCACCATGAATATTTAGCAGCTTTGCCTTCTTGAACATGAACAGAGTGACACACAGAGAAAGAAAGAGAGAGTGTTCCTGAGGGAGAGAAAACGGGGAGAAGCTTCTGGTGATTCTGGTAAAACCTTATCAATTTGTAGCTCATATGTATAAAACTACAATGTTGCCCTCCTTAGGCCTAAACATGTGACCCAATCGGGTTATTCCAAGCCCAATTCAAAAATGAAACCTCTCATACCCATCTATATCGAGTAGTGTCCGTTCACTATAGAAATCGTTTGCTAAAATCATTCGCGTCTGCAATACATATAGCTATAAGTTTACGGGGTCTCACAATGTGTTTACACTGGGAGGTGCAACAATGTCCTGGAAATCCTTTAGAAAGATAATTCCACGATGAAGTCTGAGTTTGCCGCATTGGAATATGTGGGAAAGAGATATAATGGCTACGCCAATCCATAGAGGATTTTTCAAGATGGACAAGATCTGTGCCTGCAATTTGTATTCATTGTGATAGTCAATATGCAATTGGCAGAGCACAGAGCAAGATGTACAATGGTAAGTCAAGACACATTCATCAAAGAAATAATACCATCAAACAACTACTCTCTATTGGAATTATCTCTATTGACTATGTGAGTCAAAGGATAATATTGCGTATCCGCCTTAACCAAAGGGTTAAACAGAGAGTTAGTTGATAAATCATCGAGGTGAATGAGACTAAAGCCCATGATTAAAAAAATCTTTACAGTGGACACCCAACCTAGCTGACCGGAAATCCCAAGATTTAGGTTCAAAAGGGACAACCAAACTATAGAGACCATGTCATATCACTATGGGGATTCTCCCCATGTCCACTCCTATGGTGAAATTTAACAGTGATGCCCGTACAGAATGAGGTTAAGTGAAAACTTTTAATGATTCTTATGTGTCGAAAATCCGAGCGGAGTAATGCGAATTACTCTTAATTAAAAAATCACCTATGTAAGAGAGAAGTGGGGCCGCTTCTAAGGGAATTGGTTAGGGCACAATTCTTATCAAACTCTTACGGAATCAGACGCGTGTCCAAAACCAAAATAGACACAAAAGTGAGAATTGTAAAATACCAGGAAGACTCTTGTGTGATGTATGTTATTATTTACAAAAATGACGAACAGTTCAAAGACATCGCGTCTACTGTCTAGTAGTAGTTATTAAAGTCAACATACTTTCACAAAGGAAGGTTCAAAGGGTAAAACCTACCTATCCTAAGCAAATTTCAATTGTATAAATCTGTTACCAAGTTTATCGAGTCTTTGGTCACCAATTTTATTCATGTAGGGAATTGTTGGAAAAATAATGTTTTTCTCCATTTTATTTAACCAATTTAAATTGGATAATTTAAATAGGTTATAGGGTGAATAAGAAATAGTCAATTATTAATAACAATATTATGTCAAATTAAAATGATTTATGTATTGCAACAATTTGTGGATTAAGCCACATGAAAAGGAAAAGGATTATAAAAATATATTTTGAATAGTTAAACGGAGATATAGAAATTGTCGAAATTTTCTTAAATATGTATTTTGACTTTTTATATAATATTTATATTTATTTTGTTACTTAATAATGCTTTTTGTGTCATCTTTTATTTATTTCATCGAGTATTACTTATATGGTTGTTGAATCCTAAAAATAGCTTGAGAAGTTACAAATCATAACTTCTCAGAAATAGCTTTTTTAAAATTAATTCTGTCTAAAAGCAGCTTTAAAGTGTTTTACCAAACACCAAAATTAAATTACCAAATCTTAATAATAATAATATTAAGAAATTAGCCCAAAAACCCAAACCCCAAGCGGACTGCAGTCAGCCGCTTCCCCTGTAGTTCTTGAGATCGGGTGTTCATAGTCTGGAGTAAAAGGATTCGAACCTTTGCCTCTTTCCCCTCCGCATTCTTCTTCTTCTTCGTCTCTCTGCTCTTCCTTCCCGAATTTGCACCGCTTCTCTCTATTTCCCAATGCTCAGGTGCCTTACTTTTTCATTCATTTCATATTTGTTTTTGGTATTTTGAGTTCAGCTCTATGTTTTAGTTCCAATTAGTATCAAACAGAGAACTGGTAACCAATTGAGATGTAAATTCTCTGATTTTAAAAGTCACCAGTTGGATTATCATCTCCAAAATTAGATTCTTTGGTTAGTTATGTCAGTGGGTTTTGGATATATTTGCATTTAGTTCGTAATATTGGCGTTTGGTGTTGATGTTTAGGAGACTTTTTCCTGTTTGATTTAGTTCTTTTGGAGGAATTGGCCGGTTGGTAAATTCCAATCATGCATTTCTCTAGTGCTTGTGCTGCTAAATTTCAATCATTGGCCAAGATGTGGGTAAGATCAAGGAAACAGGAATCCGATAAACCCTAACTACAACCCTGGAATAGCAGATCTTTTAAGATAAAAGTTTAGAGAGTTACCATCTTGTAACAGTGTACAATACTACAATGTTAAACTGTTTCAATTTATGGAGTCATAAAGTGTGGACGTAGAAGACCCATGTTTTATTGCTTATGCTTGCTGCTTGTTCAGTTGATTTTGATGGGATATGTCTTTGTAACCATAACCAGAAGAGAAACAAGACTAAATGACTCGTACTTTTGTTGAACACCCTATTTCCATCTTTACTTTGTGGTTTAGATCAGCCCTAGTGAATTGTTCTTATTTCCACCTCTTTAGACTTTATCCACCTTCACCAGCCTCGGTGAATTGCAGACTCATTTTCAGGAAAATGGAAGTGTAATTTGAATGGGTCTTGAATAATGTGATGCTTGTATTTTGGTCATAAAGCTGTTTATGTGTTCTTTTATGTTTTAGTTTTGGTTTGTGTTAGTAATTAATTTAGAATGTATCTTTGTTTTTTTGTTTGTGGCTTCCATCATTTCCAGGATTGTGAAACATCTTCGGTACGCCAATCGTTCTTTGGTAAGATGTGGGCTGCCAGTGTTATCACCTCTGCTCACTAAGGGTCTTCAGCATCAGCATCAGCATCTCCCTCTCCTTCAACTGGTTTGTGTCTCGTTCAGTGATACCCTTGTAGTGTTACTTTTGTCTTGTTCATTCTCCATTTGGCTCCCGGGAGAAGAAAATAAGTTGAAGTTCATGCTTCTATTACTATTAGTATTATTATTATTATTATCATTTCTCTTTTGATCCTCTAAAGATTCAAACTGTTGGAGTTATTCATATTCTGTCTTTTCATCTTCCATTTTCTTTTTTTCTTTCTTTCCTGGAACGCAGTCGTTGACGATATATCAAAGATGTCCATTTTCAACAACTACCCCTGCTTCTGAAAATCAAGAAGAATCAAAATCAAAAACTTTGGAAAATGCTAATTCTGATGAAGGGAGCAAATCGGGGGAATCACATGAAAGCAGTGATGCTGGAAAGTCTGTTCGTGGAGGGGTAATTGGAACAATTTCATTTGACATTTTCTTTCATGTAGTCAATAGAAAATTTAACTGAATTTCATCGACTTTGATGATGCTTTTGTAGCCTGTTTCGTGGTTGAGCTTTTTGTTGCTCGTAGCAACTGGGGCAGGAGTCATCCTCTATTATGACAAGGAAAAGAGACAGCATCTTCAAGGTAAACTACTATGGTGAGTTGGATACATGTAACTTTTGAATGTGAGACTTCCATAAGCTAAGTCAGCAGCTTTGTTAGGAATTCTTCAATGAACTATAAATGAACTCTTCTCACTCTCCATTGTGGCTGCTATCAACTTGGACTCAGAAGTAGCTCCTTGTGTATGTAAAAACTTGGATACTCAGTTGAGACAAATTAATCCCCTCGATAAGCTGTTCCAGACTACTCAAGTGACTTGTAGCATTTTTTTCCCTCGTAACAAGTCACTCGTAGTTTAAGTGCTTAATAATGAGAAGTTGTGATATAACTACTTTTATTACTACACTAGTTAGAGGTTACATGACAAAGCACAACTGTCACCTGTTATGACCTGTTCTATACTTTCTGTTCTATTCAGTATTATCAATTTATTGTTCTTGTATCTCATGAAGCAGTAACAATTTTGCATATAATTATTTTTTGTTGTCTTTTATATGGTGGACTAAAGAACTGTGCTTCTATTTTTCCTTCGTAGGCTAGATGATAATTTGCCCGTGGTCTAGTTACATCACCTATGTTATGTTCTTATTGTGTCCTGTTGCAGATTCATTTTGGTATATACTTATATGCATTAATATTGCGGCAGACATATTTAATGCATCAAAGGAGGTAAAGGAAGGACCATCTGCGGGAAGAGCTGCTATTGGAGGTCCATTCAAACTTATCAACCACGATGGGAAGTCTGTAACTGAAAAAGACTTTTTGGGGAAATGGACATTGATATACTTTGGATTCACTCACTGCCCTGATATTTGCCCAGACGAATTACAGAAACTAGCTGCTGCAGTTGATAAAATAAGTGAGTTGTATGTGTGAACTTCTTTTTGAGTTGTTTAATTTCTTCTCTCAACAGATGAATTATGATTGCATCTGATATGCTTGTATGATCCTTCATAATCGTAATGCATTCTCTAGCATTCAATGCCTGAAAAGTTAATTATCTGTTGTTGCAGAGGCCAATGCAGGGATTGAGATAGTCCCCGTATTCATCTCTGTCGATCCTGAAAGAGATACTGTTGAGCAAGTCCATGAATACGTCAAAGGTAGGGATCAGGTTTATTAAGAAACTACTTAAAAGCTAATTAAATAAGCTATATCTTTTGATGCAAGTTCACTCAATTGTTTCTATATTGTACCAGAGTTTCATCCAACGTTGATTGGGTTAACTGGTAACCCGGACGAGATACGCAGTGTGGCCCGTGCCTATCGTGTATACTATATGAAGACAACTGAAGAAGATTCAGATTATCTTGTTGATCATTCCATAGTCATGTACGTATCAACCTTTTGTAGATCATCTTCTAAACTGTAATGATTCTTCCTTTCTTATCCATAAAACAACCGAGTCACATTTTCATGATCTAGCATTGAGTGTATAGCCAATTCTTAGTTAATATTCATATTGTTTGACTTGAACAGAGCAGAGTGAACAAATAATAAAGTATCGACTTTGTTGAATTGCTTATGGATTTCACCAATTGGTATTGCTTATCAAAGTGAATATGCTTGACATATTTGATTGTTGTTTTATACTTTTCTTTCATGGTTGGTGAAAGTTTATACTTTTCTTTCATTGTTGTTTTATACTTTTCTTTCTGTATTGTAAAGATATATCTTTATGCTCTATGCCTCTATATACCATAATTGTTGGTTCTTGTGCAGGTACTTGATGAGCCCTAGTATGGACTTTGTTAAATTTTTTGGGAAGAACAATGATGTTGATTCGCTTGCTGTTGGCATAACCAAAGAGATAAAGCAGTACAAGAAATAGAGGCAGAGGCATATTTTCTGTTCCTTCTGAACTAATGACATTTGCACACTTCATAATTTATCTTTCGAGTACAGTGGTCATTTCTATATTTCCTTTTTCTTGATATTTCTGATTCTGGTTATATTTTAGAACAGTAGAAGGATTAGTAGCAGGGACAGTGACTACGAAATGAAAGGATCAACATGAAAATTCTATGTTGAGATTTATGAGGATTTTGGCTTTGGCAAGGTTTACTGGTTAAAGCATATTGGCATTGATATATTCTATTGTCTAGACACCTAAGTCGATGAAACTTCATTAAGCTTTGTATTTCTGCTCTATGAATTCATAATAACATGCATAAAGTTTTTTTTTTTTTTTTCCGTTTTTTCTTTTGCATGGCTATTTATTCATTCCTTTGTCTCTTAAAACGTATTGAAACATTTCCAAATCTTGCAAGAGTTGCCTAGTAGGTTAGGAGATGGCTACATTTCTCCTTTTCCCTTTTTTATTTCTTTTTTTTCTTTTGCTTTTTTTTCTCTATCTCATTCTCTGTCTCATCGGATATGGTTGTTGACCTCCTTTACGACTGACAAGTTACCTGGAGTTGAGCAGGTGTGGCGCACAATGTCGTTTGCGCAAGTCAGCGACATACACTGATGAACATTTTGTTGTAAAACAGACATGAGTCGTCAATAGTTTTATATGGGAGATGATCTAAAACGAATGATGCATAGCTAGGGAAACCTTTCTGTAGACCAGAAAAGGCATAGTTAGTTTCGGCAGGGTGTCGCTGAAAATAAAGATTAGGTGGCTTGTCACCGAGTTTAACCTTTGAAACTTCTGGGTTTTTCGATTGTCTTCCTCAGGAAGATTACTTTACGAAGGTGCCGACAAGCATATCAGCCGGGCGACTAACAACTGGGTGATGTTGCTGGAGGTGGGTGTTGTATAAGAGGGAAGGTAAGAGAAAAAGAAGAAACAAAACTATGAGTACGATAACAGGAAAAAAGTTATCAAATGTAGAAACCAACTATTAGGGGTGGAATTTTGAAACCGAAAAAAACCGAGTCGAAAACCAAACCGAAACCGGAAAAAACCGAACCGAAAAAAAACCAAACCGAATTAAGAAAAACCGAACCAAACCAAATTAGTTTCGTTTGGTTTTTGGTTTCGGCCCTTGAAAAACCGAACCAAACCGAAAAACCGAATCCTTCTAAAACGACGTTGTTTTTTATCTTTATTTTCGTATTAAATATTTGATTTGAAAAATATGAGTTTAGGTTTTATGTTCTATATAATTATATGTTTGTCTTTTCTAATATTTTGCTTTTTATTTTCATTTTATGTACATACAGAAATATTTTAGGTGTCATGTATGTGAAGTATAGAGAGTAATATGTTACCTCTAAAATCGAAGACCTTATTCTTGCGAGCTTTAGATGATAGACTCTAATATTTAATTTATTTTTCTCTTCTTTAATCAAATTTATGATTTTTAAACTTTAAAATTCGAAATTTATTTGGATGGAGTTTAAACTATGAAGTCTATATTTTGTGTTCAAGATGAACTTATAAGTTTTAAAATTATGGTTTAATGGTGTGCTAGTGTGGTCAATGCCCAATACTTTCGAAATTATTGAGTATTAAACTTTCAAAGTATCTATTTGGTTTATAAATTGTTGGTTTGCTGAAAAGTCATTGTCAAAAATTTTATTTATATATTATATGCGCTTATAAAAACAAGTAATGAAAGAAAAAAAACATAAAATAGTATAATTTTTTACTAAGCTAAAAGTATACATATTTTAAGAAAAATTATTTAAAAAAAAAGAAGAAAAACAGAAAAAAAAATCGAAACCGAACCGAACCACGGTTTGGTTTGGTTTCCGATTCAAGGTCTCAAAACATATCAAACCGAACTGAATTTTTTATTCTGTTTGGTTTCCGGTTTTAGGTGAAAACCGAACCGAACAAAACTGAACCCACCCCTACCAACTACTGAATCCTGTAACAGAATTTGCAATATTTGATTCACATAATGCCAACACCCTACAATGGAAAAGTACACGAGTATACAGCTTGTTACAAGAACCATATAATCATGAATGATCTGCGATTGAAATCGCGTGCGGTGAGCAACTTCCCCACCAGAAAACCTCCGCCTGTTGCAGACCATTCACTTTCGACGACCTCAAATCCACAGCCTTCTTCCCCCCTGCAAGAGCCAAGGAGGATACATGCTTTACAGCCATGGCATCGATGTTCTCCATTGATACTCCCTCTTCTATCACTAGCTCTTCTAGGGCAACCCCTTCTATATAGGATGGTTCCGGAGGTCGAGAAATAAGTTAGGTATTCCTAACAGGTTCGTATTTTTGCGTCGTACTCGCTTATGGTTTATGGTATCAAAATTGATTAGGGTACCTAGGTTTTTTATATCTTAAGTTTCTAAAGGGGGTGTATTGTATGTGGAATTAGTGAAAGATTTTAAGAAGTCTATGAAATTTGAAAGTCTAGGTGTATTCAATTCAGACTTTTAAAAATCTATCAAAATCTAGGTGTATTCAACTAGATTTTAAAAAATCATTATGAATTCCACTAAAGTTCATGGGTATTCCATTAAGACTTTTTTAAATGAATAGAAATTTAGATGTATTCAAAATATCATTTATTCTTATGAAATTACTAACTCATGGATAACTATGGACTTTGTAGTGTAAATTACACACACCAAACTCCAATATTTTTCCATCCACCAGAGCAAAGATTTGGAAAAGTCTACGATAGACTTTCTCTTTACATGTGAATAGGTTGATCCTGCGATACATCATTTTTCTTTTTTTCTTTCTTTTTTATAATATTTTATATTATTAACGTTCTTCTACCTATTATTTTCAATGTTTATTCAATGTTAACTTTTTCTTGTCGTTCAATTGTGATGCTTTGGACCCTCGATAATCTAAATATTATTATGGATTAGATTAGTCTTTCTTGTGGTATCATTAATTCTCTCATCTCTTGAACCTATTCGTTCTAGATCCAAAAATGAAATGACCATTTCCCTCCATCCACTAACTCTTGATACTAGAATTACTTGATCATGTATTATATATTTGCGTACATGAATGTGAACATCTAATGTCCCACTTTAGAACATGTGTCGAGTATTAATTGATTTACATACAAGTATGCGTGTTGGTAATATAAGTTAATATAATCTTTTTCGTCACCTATGTTTATGTATCTCAATCAAATATTACAATTGAATGAATCGAAATTAGATAGAAGAACTATAAGTGTCACATCCCAGGACCCCTCCGCCGTAACACGATATTGTTCGCTTTGGGCTCACCGGCCCTCACGGTTTTGTTTCCGGCAGCTCAGGAGCAGCTTCCCAGTAGGTCACCCATCCTGGGATTGCTCTAGCATCAACATGCTTAACCTCGGAGTACCCATCCCCTCCGAAACCGCTGAGCCACCAAAAGGCCTCGTCTCCTACTAGATCCAATCCGAACTCTGCAGACTGGGCATTTTAAAACAAAGGGCCCAGGGGAAGACATTTAATAATATTAGAGTGAGTGGACAAAAATAATTTAATAATAAACTATTTATGCATTCCCATTTTAATTTCAAAAAAATATACTGCATGCGGCAGCTCAAAAGCGCTCAATTCATAAACTGATAATTTCACGACTAGCATTGGCTAGTCACAAACTCAAATAAAATGGAGCCTCTCAGGCTAAACCATATATATTCATATATTCGTATGTATCTACACTCGTCAGACTCCTTGTATGAATCCTAGAAACAATTCAGAAAAATAGAAATTCATACAAGGCTACAACGCTGGCGTCTAACGCTCACGTTGCGCCATAATGGTATTTTTCCTCATTATGACCGAAAAGGGACGGTGTATATATACGTATGGACTCCCTATATGAAAACCTAAATAAACTGAAAAAGAAAGAAGTTTTCATATAGGGCTATGACGTTTGTGTCTAACACGCACGACACGCCATAATGGTATTTACCTCATTATGACGGACCAAGCACGTATGGCTAGCTAGCATTTATATACATACTATTCTCATAAAATCCAAAACATATATATCCACCGAAAATCTCATTTTCGGGATCTCTCCAAAGGAGGAAAAATTATCAAATGGGCGAGAAATCAATAATCTCATCAAAATAAACAAATGATTAATAAAATCATTCATCGCATGCTTTTTATTTAAAACAAAGGTCCACTCACAAATTAGGCCTAAGCTTGATGACGCTCCGAGGCTTCTTCTGCTCGAGCCTCCTCACGTCCTGTTCCAAATATATAATTAATTTACTAACTGAATTTCAGTATTTATAAAATAGGCAAAATTAATCGAGAGCCATAATTACGCTCATCATTGCCTAAGTTCGATATTCTTAAATCTGAACGATTCAAACTTTTATATCATACTCGGCAGTCGTATAAACAACCTTTCTCAGAAATTGATTTAAATCCTACGGTCGGATTTTACATTATTTAACCGCTTAAATACCAAACTTCGGAAATTCATAAACCTATTCAAAACTCGTCCGAAAATTCTAAAACTCATTCCATTAAATTTCTCATAAAAATCTCCACCTAAAACAGTTTTTCCAGCGGCGGCCGGCGACCAGCTCCGGCGACGTCCAATGTCCACCAAAATTTGACAGTATCTTCCTCTCAACCTCCTCTACAACATTTATAACTACCACAAACTCTAATTCTAAGCCTAACCATGTCAATCGAACGCAAACACACAATAAGCCCTAGAATTTCAACTTCGAATTTCTCCTTACCGAGCTCAAGAGGGATCGAGCCTTTTGGAGGGGTTGTTGCACGGGAGGAGAGCTTCAAAACCGTACCAAACTTGCCCGGATTGGTGGCCGGAGGAGGGAGTTCCGGCGACGAAAAGCCCAAGGCAGCCGCGCCTTTTGGGCGGCGTTTCTCCTTCACGGCGGCGCTACACGGCCTGTCACCGGCCCAGAAAGAGAGAGGGGACGACGGGGGCCCGAACGGGACCAGTCCGGCGATCGCTGGTGGCCGGACGGCGGAGAAGAAAATCCGGCAGGGGGAAGAATCGGGAGAGAAAGAGAGAGAGGAGAGAGAATCGGGAGGGAAGAATAGGGACCAATTAAACTATATGTCAATGTCAGAGACGGTAAAATTCTTATTATAATCAAGCTAGTAAATAAGATAAAATCTTACGGGTCGGGATGTGACAAATATAACACGAGGGGGGTGGATTGTAATATCCCACATCGGCCAAACGGAGAGGGGTTATGTGTTGTATATGTACATGTCCACCTCCAATATAACACGAGGTCTTTTGGTGGCTCAGCGGCTTTGGAGGGGATTGGTACTCCGAGGTTAAGCATGTTGATGCTAGAGCAATCCCAGGATGGGTGACCTACTGGGAAGCTGCTCCTGAGCTGCCGGAAACAAAACCGTGAGGGCCGGTGGGCCCAAAGCGGACAATATCGTGTTACGGCGGAGGGGTCCTGGGATGTGACAAATGGTATCAGAGCCACTCTGCCGTGTGGTGCGAGTGTGCCGACGAGGGCGTCGGACTCCTAAGGGGGGTGGATTGTAATATCCCACATCGGCCAAACGGAGAGGGGTTATGTGTTGTATATGTACATGCCCACCTCCATTATAACACGATGCTTTTTGGTGGCTCAGTGGCTTTGGAGGGGATGGGTACTCCGAGGTTAAGTATGTTGATGCTAGAGCAATCCCAGGATGGGTGACCTACTGGGAAGCTGCTCCTGAGCTGCCAGAAACAAAACCGTGAGGGCCGGTGGACCCAAAGCGGACAATATCGTGTTGCGGCGGAGGGGTCCTGGGATGTGACAATAAGAACTTATAATTGGTGTCATTATGTGTTTGACATTAAATCTTTTTTATTTTTCTTTCCTGTAATTGTAAATCTACATAAGTCATTCATATGAAATCTGTAGATTTCATAAATCAGTGAAAGTCTGTGATTAAAAATCGATAGTTTTAATAGATCAGTGAAAGTCTATGAATTTTTCAAAGAGTCAATAGACTTTTTGAAAAGTTTGTTGATTAAAATAAGTCTGTATGAATCCAAATGGGTGAGTCTATTGCCACCCCACAAACCACTTTAATCACCCCACACGTTATTGATTTATTGAATGACTAATATACTCTAATGTAAATTTACAGCAAAGGACAATAAGTTATTACAAATTTTTTTTTTAGATAAACACGTACTTCATAAACCTTAACTCATAATTTATCATATTCGATCTTTCTATGAAGTCTGAAGAAGACATTAGCATTGAACTGAAGATGAGGTGGTTAGAATGACGAAGAAGACACTAGCATTCAACAAAATTATTTGGCCTTTGTTCTGTTTCATGATGCTGTAAGGTGGTTAGAATGACGAAGGGCCCAACAAGATGGTATCTGGCCCTTGATTTGGCGACATAAGGCGTGTTTGATGCTCTGCTAGGTCCTTAGGAATTTTGCAACACTTGCTCTTAAATTCGTACCCCTAGCCCAGCCCCATTAACACCTTCTAAAGTTCCTTTTGATCTTAAAGATGAGTAAAATTTGATCTGTAGAGTTTGTCCCAAGAGTTGAGCCTATGGTATGGTTTATTTGTGTGAGTAATTGATTCTTTCATGAGGTTTTACTTTTGTTTAACATGTGCTTCTGTCTTATTATAAATGCAAGCTTTTTGAATGCCTCAAGATCCTTTCTCTTGCATACTTTTTGAGTGTTTAAGCGAGAAAATCTGTGTGGAAAATGAGTGCATACCTTGTGAGATTGAATCATATTTGTCTGAAACATGCTGAGCTTAACCATCACCATTGTTCTTCCGTGTCCTACATGCATGTAAATATGTGATCTATGCATGGCAATTAGCTCCTGAAAATTTATGGAATCATTCTTGATTGAGTGCTATGTTGGATGCCATGAGATTGGAGAATCTGAGACAATAGTTAAGGGCATTAGAGTTTGTTCGTCACTTGTTGTAATTGTTTGTGACGTTGTGTTTGTTTTTGAGTTTGTTGTTTTGATTTTGCTAAGAGACCAGCAAAAGGTAAGTGTGGGGGAATTTGATAGGAGCACAAAGTGCTACGATATTAACGTATTTCCTACCTTATTTAGTTATGTTACTCTCTTAACATTGTCATTTTTAACATGTTTTGTGATTGTAAAGGTAAAAGAGCGGAAAAGTGAAAAAGGAAACTAAAACCGGCGAATTAAGAAGGATAAGTCGTTTAGGAAACTTTCCTGTTTTGATAAGGCGAAACTTTCCTGTTTTGATAAGGCGAAACTTTCCTATTTTGATTAGGGAAACTTACTGACTTTGAATCTTTCCTATTTTGACTTTCCTAATTTATTTTGAAAACTTTCTTTCCTCTTGAGACAAGGATTCCACATGAAGCAAGGAAACCAAATCCTACATGGATTAGGCCCAAATTCTGTCGCATAAAAGGAGGAGAATGGCGCCATCTTTTTAGGGTTTTCAACCGAATCTATATGGAGTAATGCAGCAAATTTCGATGATAATGGCTGATTGACATCAAGGAAATTAAGGAAAATTCTTACCTTTTATTTCTCCATATAAATTCCTAATATTCCTAGAGTTTATATCTGATTTATATTTCTTTTCTAGGAACATTAAATGATGAAAATATGTGAGGAATTATCAGCACCAAATCGGCAATAAACAAGGAGAGATTCAAGCCGATTTCAATTTGGAAAACAAGCAATGTATTCGGCCACAATTCCAACCGAATTCGAAGTCTTAATGTGCAAGATATTCTGGAGAATTCCAAGGAATATTCTCTGAAAATATTGTGCTATTATTTGTGGCCCTTGGATCGGATTTTAATCAATGGTGTGGAGAAAAACCCTATGTCGACAAGACCACTATATAAAGGAGCAAAGGAGAACGTTTTCAGCATCTCTTCATTCGCACAGAAAATCAGAAAACAACGTTCTCCTTATCTTTTCCTTTGCCGTGCGTCCCCAAGCCAAGAAGCAAGAAGCCGATGCTCCTTAGGACGTTCCAAGAAGCTCTGAAGTCCTCTAGGCGTCTGCTTTCACTCCACCATCTCGGAAGACCTTTGCAGAACCAATAAAAGTGTAAACAATGTCTAGTACTTTCTGCTTTTTGCGTTTTTGTTTTGGTTTTTGGATTGAAGTTATCAATTTCATCTTTAAGATTGGATGGATGCTTTGGATCCGAAATTGAGAATTTTCAGAATAATTTAAGCATGTGTTTGCCTTGTCTATGATATTGTATGTTATGTTTTGTTGCCTTGTTGATCCATTAAATGCATAGTTCTGTTTTCACCAAAACTCTAATTCTGCAGGTTAGTGTTGCTAGGTCTTTGAACTAATTCACCTAATAGTTTTAGGCAGAGATCCAAGTAGTAAAGGTTATGTAATAATAGCCGAGTCTATGTGTTACATGCTTACAGGTTGGGCAGCGCCTGTAACTTGGGCATGTTCAAACTCAGAATTCTTTAGATCTTAATGATTCATGTTTAGTGTAGACGGGTACTCTGAGTCAACACTGAGTATTGATCGCAGCCTTCACATGAAATATTCTCAGTTCTAGACGTTCTGTGCTGGGAGATAAACTAAGTAGGATTAAAGGATTGCATGACCTCGTAGGCTTGTGTTTCGAGTTTGTTTTTTATATCACTTGGCAATGAAATTGATTATATGCTTGAGACATGTTGATACTTGTTTGTTTGATTCTGGAATTGCTGGTTGATGTGTGTTGAAGATGATCACTTGTATGTATTAGTTTAGTTGTTATCTTTATCTTTTAGTAGGAATATTAGAACCAAACTCTCAAACCCCCCCTGTTTACTTTATACCATGTGTATAGTTGTAAATGAATACTAGTAAATACTTATTGTTACTGACTCTTTAATGTAACCGTGACTGCATGAGCGCCCTTTAGGTCTCCGGATTGATCGAACTATATTTGCCAATACTACATTCTGATAAAAAAAGGTTTTTAAATTACGCGCCCGGTAACGAGCACGTCACCAAGTAGAGTTTACAGACATTGTGCATCTTGATATCGACGAATATCAATGAGTTGTTAAGTTTGAGAGTTTTTTTTTAATTGAGATTTATACTTTAATATGATTTTTATTGTTCAGTTTGTGATTCCACTTACTCAAATGATATTAATTTTATGATTTTCTTCAATTTCATTTTGTTTTTGGAGTTCAATGGCTATCGGAAGAGACTGATATTGTGTGTATTGTAAATCGGTGAATAAAGTAAATGTAAAATTAAAAAATATATAGACGGGGTGAGAAGAGATCAAATGTAGGGTGAATAAAACAAATCTGAAATTGAAAAAATATATATGTAGGGTGAAAAAAAAATTAGAATGAGCAAAACAAATATGAGAAAAAGGTATTTCAGGTACTGTAAATGGGTGAACAAAGTAAACCTGTAATTAAAAATATATAAATTAAATATAAAAAAAATGTGAAATGATCAAATTAATTTATAAGATGCCAATAGACCGCACCCATCCAAATATAATACACCCGATGTTTTTTCATTGCCAAATGGGCGGATCGTGTTTATGTGTATTTTTACTTTCATCCTTACTTTCAGTTTGAATGGATTTGACGTCCCTTTATAAAAAAAAAATATAATAATAATAATAATAATAATAATAATAATAATAATAAAATAGAACCGCAGTACCGAACCGACTCCTATTTGGTCACTGAGGAATCGGCAGTCGTGCAACTCTAAAACTCTAAAATGCTCTTGTCGCGCTTTTGATTTTTCTTCTGCTTCTTCTTCTTCTTCCGCGCACCCAAATCAAGTCTGCAAAATTAGAGTCAGTGAAGCTGGATTGGCACGGAGAGCCGCAGCAGCAGTCCAACGGGACTTGTTCTTGGCCCTCCCTTGATCCCCACCATAACAACACATGGCCCACCATCCTCCTCCTCACCACCTCGACTTCCATCCCCACCACCACCACGATCCCAATGCCGCCTTCCCCAATCCCGTCCCCTTCTCCGTACGCAAAAGGGCTTGGCAACACTCTAATCCTAGAGGTCTCTCTCTCTCTCTCTCTCTCTCTCTCTCTCTCTCTCTCTCTCTCTCTCTCTCTCTCTCATTTGACCTCACAATAGACTGTACGTTGTATCTACATTTGATTCTTTTTGTTTGTTTTGGTTTTCAGATAATTTTGAAAACCCCAATCATGCTAAGCTTTATGTGAAACAAGTTTCACGAACAGCCACGGACGACGTTGTGAGTTGTTTGTTTCCGTACTCTTGTTGTTGATAATGTCTTTTTAATGTTCGTTTCTCGTTTTATTTCTCGATAATGTCTCGTTCTTCTTTCTCTCGATGTGTCAGATTCGGTCCTTGTTTGGACAGTTTGGAGAGATAGTTGAGGTTTATATTTTGAAGGATAAGCTGAATGGCGGCCAACAAGGTTGGCCATTTGGGAACGCAATGTTCTTGATACTTTTATCTCTTTCGTTTCGTACCAACTTGTGAATGCGATATGTTTCTTCTCGTACAATGTGTGATACTTGCTCGGTACCGACATTGCTATTTGGGTAGTATGTACGATCAAGTAAGAAAGCAGTAACAGGTTTAGTGTTTCTCGTGCAGGAAATTGTTTCGTCAAGTATTCAACATTAGATGCAGCAGAGAGGGCTATCCGAGCCTTAAATTGTCAGCATTATTTTCCTGGGGTGAGCTAAGCTTCTGCTACATTGTTTAATTGGTCCCAAATGATGTCATCATAGTAAGATAATCAATGGTTTCTGTGTGTCGCATTTGATTTTTTTTCCAGGAACCTAGTCCTATCATAGTAAGATTCGCTGATGGGGAGAGGGAACGCCTCGGTAAGTTTCAAATGCATATGACCTTTTATGTTGTTTGGGAGGGAAAAAATAATCCTGCTGTCACTTTCCTTCTTCTTTGATGCTAAAGAAGAGAAAGAGTATTTCTCACACATATTTGAACTTGAATAGTTTTGATATTATGTGCGTAGTTTATTGCATGGTTGATGGATATTAGGGTGCATTTGGGGCCAAAAATTACTATTGCAGCACTCAGAACACGACTTTAATACCTGATGCGTTTTGTTCTCCATGTTTGTTTGGTAGGGTTGCAAGACAGATTGTATGTTTGTGGCATTCACCCGGATGCTTCAAATGAAGACATTGCGGAAGTACGGTCTACTTTTGTTTTGTTCTGAAATTTGTTATTCCCCACTTAGCTAAATAGTTGATATATGTATGTATCACATATATGTATCATGTTTGTGTGCACATTGAACTATTATGTTTATTCAACTTCTCTGTTGATACTACCTCCATGGAATGAACATTGTTGTTCTTAACCCATATGTAGTTACACACTGTGTTAACTATTTCAAGGTTTTCTGATTCATTGCTGTTCATGACAGATATTTTCACCTTATGGTCATATTGAAGATATCTACATTATGAAGCCAAATCGTGGTATGTCCAAACTGTTGATACCTCTATCCTTCAATAGTTTGAGTTCCATCATATACAATCAGCACAGTGAAGAAATCTATGTTTAGGCACTTATCAGTGTCTCTATGTTGGATTTTTGACCTAAAATTGTCTAGGATACTACTGCCTCACAAGCACTGCAATTAATTACCGAGCTTAAAAATTAAGAAAATATCTGTATATCGGTGGATGATAAATCCAGTAGTATTGTCTGTGTCAGCACATCAGTTGATGTCTCAAAATTTCACCTGTTGCTATTCATTTACAAAAAATGGCATGAGCTCTTGTTTGTTTATTGTTGCGGCATTTTTGCAAAAAACTTATGAATGATTCTTTATACAACATATTGCTAAAAGCATTTATTTAGTTATTTTCGTAATGTAGTTCATTACTTTGGTTTTTGAAGGAACCGGGTTTGTTAAATTTTCCAGTGGAGTTATGGCTCTGGCAGCAATCAAAGCTTTAAATGGAACCTTTGTTATGAGAGTAATGCTTTTCAATTGTTTTCTAATCTTTACCAACTATCTCAATGTACTTAGAAGATATGTACTTTTAATCCTTTTTTCAATATTACTTCAGGGTTGTGCCCAGCCATTGATTGTTCGTTTTGCGGATCCTAAGAGACCAAGGGAAATAGAGCGAAGGTTGTTGTCATTGTAACTCTGGTGGACTTGGTGTGTTTATATACATGGAGCTTCTAATGTGAGATCCCTAGATTTTAGGAAAAAAAAAAAACTAATGCCTGTGATTTCCATCATGAATTGAACAATGACCTGAACCGTTAATGTTATAGGTCCCATTTAAGTATAATCCTTACTTGATCATTAACTGAACAAGCATCTCTTTAGCCATAGAACTATGATCAGATACTAAAAACAATTGTTAAATGCTGAAATTATTATGTCGACAATTAAAATAGGTTAGCAATTTGTTATTTAGTTACCGTTTGTTTGGTTACCAACATACCTTGACAGAAGCCTTAGAGAATGGATGGTTTGGATCAAAGGACCACATGCCAGGGCCAATCAGATGGACTTCATTTTTTGAGAAAAATTCATGGAAGTTTAGAATGATCATCCTCCCTCTCATATTTCACTGTGTGTGTGTATATATACATATATGTGCGCACATTTATTTCAAACTGAAACACACACCCAAACAAATATGAATTCATGAACAGGCTCACCTGATATTTAGTTCAGTGTTTGGGCTGTTCCTGTAACCATATATACCTGATTCCCTAGTCATTCTTTTGCATAAATGGTTTTAAAGTACAAGAATCATGGCTGAAAAAGGCGTATGCAGTATTGATTAGCTGATAAAGTTTTAGTTTGAATTTGGGTAGTTAGTTCCAGAAAAGAAAAGCTTAAATTTATAACTCTCATCCTCTTTTCAGGGGTAATTATGTATTTAGCAGTGCACCTGGCGGTCCGTACTCTCACGAACCAGTTAGGTACTTTTTTCTGTCTTCGAAGATGCTACCCCTTCTCATGACTTTCATCATTATTGACTGTTCATCTTTTACTTTACTTGCTGCAGGCCAGTGTCTGATCACAGTGGTTCCAATGGAGGACAGAATTTTCCAAATGCAGCTTATCCTGTCCAACAAATTTCACAACCCCCTATTCCCTATTTAGCAAACCAGGAACCACAGGCTTCTACAGTGATGCAACCAACGTTTCCTCCGTTAAGACCACCTTTACAGTTGTCCAGGATGCCTCTACAACAAACGCAGATTACTCCAACAAGCTCTCAGTCTTCTCAAGTGGCAGTCACGGAGATGCAGAAACTGCATCTGCCACAATCACCTGGGCAAATACTTGGGCAGCAACAGGGTTCTCAGGTTAGCAGCAACACTGATAAATAATTTATTGAACTTCCAAATGGTTGATTGAAGAGTTAAGCATTTGCAGGATAGTAGGATGATCATGTTTTGATAGTTGTCATGTGGGCACTGCTAGTGACACCCTTTATTTGGATGAATTGTTTTTATAAGAACTTTATAGAGTATAGGAATAATGTCTATTCTGTGAAACAATATACTATCGAGCATGTCTGAGGGGGAGTAATAAAAGTGGCTTTGGTAACCCTTAAAACCTTTTATAATAGCAAAGCTCTTAGTCGTTGCTGAAACATTTACATTGGTGCATAGAAATTCCTATGGATGTATGCTCGACTGTTCAGTGTAGACTATGTAACTAACAATGTTGCTGTCACTCTGTGATTAATTTATTCTGTCATGCTGTGATATGGGCGTATGCGGAAATATGTTGTCGTTCGATGTTTTCGCTTGCCTCTTGAAACTGTGATAAAACACCAGACATTTTCTAGCAATTCTACTTCATCAGCGCTGCCGTCAAGTCATGAGATAACTGATCCTCTAGAGTGTGACTGGAGCGAACATACCTGCCCTGATGGATACAAGTATTATTATAATTGTGAAACTTGTGAGAGCAGAGTATGTTTCAGCCTTTCATCATCTTTTTTATATTATATGTTTGTTTTTAGTCTTTAGAATATTTGATTAAGGTTTTATAAAAGCGGGATTATATGATCTCTGGCTATGTTTTCTGATCTGCAGTGGGACAAACCTGAGGAGTTTGCTTTATTTGAGAAACAGTTGCAGACACAAACACAGCCGAATAATCCTTCTCATCATCTTCAATCTGTGTCATTGGTTCCTTCTACGCAAATAGTTTGTCAAAACCAGCAGGTATGTTGTCAGACACATACCTTAGCATCAGATACTCCAACTTTATAAACCTTCCTTCTCTGCATCATTTGCCTCATTTCAGCTAATTATGATTTTATAGTGTTAGTTCAGGTGCTTTGCATTGTTGATTGTCACTGGTTTGGTGCGTTGTCTATTCTCTGTGACAGTTTACTCTTTACAATGTACTGTCATCATATTAGGTACTAAGAAAATGTAGCTCAATTGTAATCCCCATACAAATAAGGAGCTCAACTAAGAGTTTCCCAAGTAGAACTTGTATTACCCACTAGTATAAAAATTTAATGGTGTATCGTTGTGGTGAGCAGTTTTATTGATTTCATTTACTAATATTGTAGGAATGGAGAATGCCTAATTAGCAATTTTGGAAAAGCCCTTGATAATGCAAAATGTATATAGGGTCTATAAAGATGCCGTGATTTTGTAATACTAACATGAAATCGTTAATTATGTGACTTTTAGGAACTCAGTCAGGTGCAATTGCAGTCTGAAACAAGTCCTGTTGTTGGCCTAACATGTGTGTGACAGGTATGATAATATAATTACGATATACAATTTACTGAGGCAATCACCAAAATGCATCTGCTTGAAAGTGGCATTTTTAGTACTTCACCATGTTTAGCCATTCTTGTTTTGTTTTGTATGCAGAGTGGTTAACATTACACACAAGTTCACAACCTGTTCCTATACCTGGGTTAGGATTGAGCCATCAGTTGGCTGCTGGTATATTAGCAAAATCGTGATTATTGGTTCACACCTACCTCTGAATTCTACTTTGATTGAAGAACAACTAAATGAGAGCGAATTGTGTACAACAAGTGCTATTCTGCAGGGAGATGGTGGTACTTTATCTCTTTTATATTCTTATTGTATCTTATTAATTAAGGTATTAGCACATTTAAGTAGCTTAGAATAGTGAACACTTGCAATCTGTTAGACACTATAGGAAGGTGGCCATGACTGCTTCTGAGTCTTCGAGATAGTCTTAATGCCATCCAATCAACTTGTTCCTATAGGTCAGTTATGTAATAAGGAGATATGTATCAACTGCAGTTTGCTGAAATAACTTTGATAGTAGTTCAGACAAGACTTTCTTGACATGTTCTGTCTTTTCTTCTTTTTGATTCTTGCCATGTTCTGTCAATTGCTATGTTCTCTCTGGGTTTTGAATTTTGATGTATACGATTCAGAAATTTGAGATGGAGTTCATCTTCTGGTCTTTCTTGAAGCAATAACCATGAAGATGCAGCCATTTAACAACACGAGTTTAGTCGACTATTAACAGTCTATACTCTACCTTACACAAACCCTTATAATTTTAACTTGTATATATCGTTGTTCAAACTTCAAACCTCTGTCTCCTTTTGTTTAATGCTTCTTTCATGATGGTTCTGTCACTGGGTAAGGATACACAAATGTAGACACCACATGAATCTAAGGATATATTCCAACATGTAAACCAAACCACATGCCCAATGTGAAGGCGGTGCAACTTTGTTGCTAGTTTTGTATGGCAGATTCCATTCTATAATACCACCGTTGTTCAAGTTCAGTGATCAAATAATGAGGATGAACTCAGATTCAATGGCGTGACAAAGGAAGCAAAGCATTTTACTAAAGAGGCTCACTATGGGTGGGTAGATATTTTTCTTGTAGCATACGCAAGCATACATATTTGAGATAGGGCATTGGATTGCCACCCAACATCATAATAGCCTCAGAAAATCATGACTGAGCCCCAGGTCTTGGTACTTACCATCCTCTCTCTCTCTCTCTCTCTCCTCTCTCTCTCTCTCTCTCTAATAATCAATGCATATTCCCTCTACCACAAAAACAATATATAGGACAAACGAGAGGTCAGAACATAGAAGAATTAAGGAACCTATTTTTTGTGTATTTACCTTTGCATTCTTTATTTCCTTGCATACCCAACCCCACCCACTTCATTTTCCACTAAAATGAAGTCCAGGAAAGAATAAGAAAAAAAAAGGCTATATATAGTATAGTTAGTACTTGCTTTGGATTAAAAAGACCATCTCATATATCAAGCTCAACAACAAAATTATATATACCAGTAGTACCGGCTGCACCTCGGTCGATCTTAACAAAGTCAGGAAGCTAAATTAGTACATTAATAAAGTAGTAATAATGAAAAACCATGGGAATTCCTAATCATGATAATAATCTACATTTCTATCTATCTACTTGCTTCAACATACTGGAGGGGACTATGTCTTGAAGAAGGCCATGGTCTGTCATCAGAGCTGAACCTCCTGCCGGGCTGCAAAACCGCCTCTCGTTAAGAAAACTCCGGTTTGGGTGTCGCGAAACACGAATTGCTGCTCTGATTACCCTCAAATCGCTGCAGTCCTTGTTGCTGTTGATAGTGGGAGAATAGGGTTCTTGGCATGAGAATGCTACTCAGTGCAGTAGCTGGTGGAGGAGGAGGGCTCATAAGAGGACTTAGATGAGTATGTTGGCCTTCATAGGTCGTCACAAACGATGCTTGGATCATTGACGCATCGCTCCACTCGCTTCTTCACATTACATGAGGCACTGGTGCACCGAAAGTAGCTCCTGGTTTAACAGAGATTCGATCAGTTCCAACTAAATCAGTAATAAATGAAATCTTGCTGATCGATAATGTTCATTATAGATTTATAGCAGGAAAGGAAAGTTGTTTACATATATACCTGGGGAAGGGCTGTTTTTGACGGCTTTTTGGCCGTACTTTCTCCATCTGTATCCATCTTCCAGATGATCAACCTCGCTCTTTGTCATGAAGGCGAATCTCGGCTGTCTTGGTTCTTCTCAGTTGTCTTCTTCCTCTTCTGATTCGCTTTCGACCTTTCATATATATCATCAATCTCCATCAGTATACATAAACAAAACAATCACCAGGCTAACCTTCTATTTCATGAGCTAGTTTCCTTGTATAACAAAATCCCAATTTTCATCAATTTTGGAGTCAGTGCTGTAAAACCAAAAATGGGAAAAAATCCCCATGTTTTTCTTGATCTGTTATGAAAAGGTCTCTCTCTCTCTCTCTCTCTCTCTCTCTCTCTCTCTCTCTCTCTCTCTCTCTCTCTCTCTCTCTCTCTCTCTCAGATAGTCAAATGTAACAATAAAAGCAAGAAATGAACTAAAAACTCACCCTTTCTTGGGCTCTGGTTGGTCACCATCATCATCTTCTTCCTGCTGCAGAGCAGCAGCTTTGTTATCAGTGAGTGGTTCCTCGTTTACAGCTTCACTTGAAGCGGATGAAATCGATGAGGAGTTTGGCGTAGAAGGATTGACAGAATACTCTTTTGCCACATCAATAATGGAAGTGGTCGGCAGTAGTACTTGTGGTGGTGCACTGATCTGTGGCAAATCAAAGAGGGAATTAGCAGGACAAAAGTAGTCCTGGATACCCAAAAGCTCCATAAACCCTAACGAGTCCTTCTGATCGCCTTGAGAGAACTCAGACATGCCTGAAAATGGGTAGCTATAGTCTGCTGTAGGTTCGTGAAATGATGAGGATCTAGTATTGCCCCCCATCATCATCAAGTGATCCTGCTTCTCCATAGCTCACTCTCATCAAAGCCTAGAGCGAGAGAGTGGGTATGTTTTTCTTAGAGAGAGAGAGAGAGAGGGGCTAGGGTAGGGTTGGTCTGGTTTATAGAAAGACCGAGACTATGGGATGAGGAGGAATGGAACGGGTTGGGTTGGGCCTCAAAGATTGACTGGCAATTGCAGGTCAAGGGTTTTGCTCTTCTTGTACGGCGTGGACTGTAAATTGAATGCATGGTTCCGACAAAGTGGTCGAGGCTTTCACACTGTGCAATCTTGACCGGTTTAATACTTCACCGGTTCAAAATGTGAACGGAGGGAGCTGCATGACTGACGTCCTTCTTACGCCTTCAAACTTAACACTACTGATGAGAAAATTTGTGTGAAGTTGATTTCTCCACAAGATGTACGTCCTTTATTGAGAAAAATAGTCAATTTCATTAACTTGTCCACGGTCAGAAGGCGGTTACATTAATTTGTCTACTTGCTACCAATAAGTCTAACTGACAGCAGGCACTAACAAAGAGACAGGTAGCTCTCATTACAAACAAATGCGCTCAGATGAGCCTAACACATCTAACTTCTAACTATTCCTATCTAAATTTCATGTAACGGTAATATCCGTTACCTAAGGACCTCAATTGGTGTACAACAAAGTAAAACCGAAACCTAAACCTAAACAAGAATAGTTTTCTATCAGATGTCTAGGTAAGAAACAAGGAAATTAAGCTACATCCTTGCCCTTGTTATTAGGGCTAGTCTCTCCCCAATACCTCGAGGATGTCATGTGAGACGGAGTAGTCAAGTCTTTTATAGTACGTCCTCTTCTTCTCTTCTTGCGTCTTTTATTATTTTTTGAACCAAATAGAAAGTTAGAGGGAAATGACGAGTACAAATTGTGTGCAATGACGATTACAAATTGTGCGACTGACTAGAAGGTAGCACGTACGTACTCAAATCATCAAGAAGAAATAATGTGTAAATTTTTTGGATTCGAGCTACTGAATTTTACAATCAACGAAGACCAAAATGATGGAAATCACAGTTGGAACTCGATCTAGCTAGCTAGATCATCTTCGTTTTCTATTTAGGTCAAAAAGAGGCAATTTTAAATATTTGGTATGCATGATAGAGGGCCTCCTTGTATCCTTGATGATGATATGGAGTTATAATTATCTAATTTGGAACGATGGTGATGCTGTTAATAATTATGTATTACTTTACTTAGAGATAAGATAGGCTCTAATACAGCTTCTTTCACACTTCACTCCAAGGATATCGATTTGGTTTGAATTTAATAAGAAAATTTCCACCAAATTAATGTATCTTTACAATATAAAGCCAGGCGTTCAGGAAATCCACTAAATTATGTTTTGCCTAAACTACCCCTCAATAAACCAACAGACATAAATAAAAACAAGGGTTGTTATAGTAAAAAGCAAAATAAAAAACCAAACAAATTAGATAAAGAGATAAATAAAACAAAACTACATAATACGGTCATGGTAAATCAAAACCACTTATGCTTATTTTAGGTGATCGTGTTTGCGTGCAAATGCACGGGTAAAATGCTAGTTTATATAAAACGATCTAGGCCGGGTCACATATGTGCTCTATGTAAGTGTACTTTACCTAGCATATATTTTTCTAGCTTGTTTCATTTTTCTTCTTTTTTCCCCTGAAATTCCGCCATGTCACTTAATTAGATTTTATGGTATTCAATATTTTCATTAATTAAGGCTTGAGAGCGACTGTATTCAGCCTTTTAATTTATTAAAAAAAAATAAAAAATTCACGACAGTGCCTTTAATCTTTATGGCTTATGCATTTATAATACAATGATTTCTATTATCACCCGGCCCATAAGATATATGCCTCAATTGACAAGACAAGAACTTTAGGCATAGATCCATGATGAAGGGTGTTCTTTTTTTAGTTTGGTTCAACGAATTTGAACGTAACCAAATTAATGTATGCATAATATGAAGGAGGTAACTAGCTAGCTAGGATCAATCAAACGTACACATTGAACGTACGTGTGAATCATAAAAAATGTGTAGCGCGCGCCATACATAATGGCCGGGATTGCTTTTCTACCTTGCATGCACGCACCGAAGAATGAATCAAAATCAAAATCAAAGGGGGATCAAAGCGATCAAAAGCCTCAAGCCACAATCTATCCTCCTCTTTAAACTTTGTCTTTTTATCTTTTGCTGAATAGAAATTGTGCATGACACACGTGTGGGTCTACAGCGCACGTTCATGACACAATTTCCGTGTAACCCTAACTCACTTTTGCATGCGGCCGATCCGATCGATTTGTAATCATGTTGTTTCCCGGCCAACTTCGATCTTTTCTGTTTGTTTGTCAAAAGCAATCGAACACCTTTTTCAATTTGAGGATCCAATACCAATATATATTATTGCAAGGTTCATGATCGATTATCTTTTCTGGTTACTATTCATCCCGACGAGAAAAAGAAAACAAAATCATTCAGTGTTTACTCGATCGATCTTTTTTATCTGTCATTTGATTCTGATACAGTACTCAACCATATATTATAGGTATGGAGATAGATCGAGCTGAGGTCACTGCTTTATGCGAGCATAGTTTTTGCAAGAATCCACCCATGCATGATTGCAGTGCCCAGTGAGCGACATCATGTCCTAGCTCACACCTAGCTAGCTTGCTTCTTATCATTTTTCACTTTTTTTTGTTTGCTTCTTGCTTAAAATGGATCAAGCAAATGACTTATGTACATGTTGTGAACTTGTGATGGCATAGTAGTACAAGCATGCACACACGGGTATAAGTAGCCAGTCATGTTCACCTAGTTAATGATTGATCAAGAGATCCGTGGTCAGTCATTATTGAATTTAAATCCAAAGATGAAAAAAAATATTTTTTAGTAGAGTTGTTTTATTTTCAACCCTTGGATGTTAATCTAATGGTGACTGACCATAAATCTCTTAGTCAGTCACTGACCATGAGAACACTACTTGTTACATAATTCAATCATGCGAACACTACTTGTTACATAATTCAATCATGGATAGTCGACGAACAATCGATTCAGTGATCAAACTTCATTTGTCCGCAGATACATTCTCCGAATTTTACTATCTCCACTATTACTACTTTACTAGCTTTATCGATCATGTCCCTCGTCCCTTTTAAAATCCTACCTCTCAAAATTACAGCACAGGTTGGCTGATAAGGAACAAAGCTCTACTTTTCATCTGTACTTTTCATCCTACCTCGTCCCTTTCAACCTGGCTCCAGGAGCCCTAGTACAGTAGTACTAGCTGAAATAACCGGGTTGCCATTGCCCATTGGAATCTTTGATGGCAAAACCCATTGTAGCGACTCCATTTTTCATAGATCCATCAAAGTTTAGCTTTACTTGATGTGAATATATCAAGATGCGTCCGGTATTCAAAATATTTGATGGACCAACTTCCTCACGTACAAGTGATCACTTTCACCCCCAAGAACCAAGTAAAGAATGTTTGTCACAAGAAATTGGAAAAAAGGGCGAAAGGTAAAATATAAAGTGAGTAAAAAGTAAGTGCTTCAAGGTAAAAAAATTAACGCGGTTTTGGAATATTTTGGATTTCTTATAGTACACTCTTTCGAGATCCTGCATTGCCTCCACTAGTGGAAGATTTTGATATGGTTTATGATAAAATAAAATAAAAAACCAATAGGGTATATAAAAAATGAATAAAATAAAAAATTGTTATGTGACTGGTTTGACTGCTGCTTCTTTCATACGTTTGGAAGCCCCCAAATTTAAAAGTATTAAACAAACAGTTTTTTTTTAACTATTAAAATGTCTTTGTTTTCTTCTGCAAAGTCTCCTTCCGTTGGAAGCTCAAGATTTCAGATACACACGCCAAGATTTGACCATGGTCGCCAGTCCATGCCCACTAATCGGTGAGGATATTTCATTTCACGTTATCAATGTCACATAATGTGAAATTTGTTTGATACGTACCTCCTTTATGTGAATTATGAAGTCGTTTTTTTCAATCGGTTAAAACAAGCACATGAATACGTTTTATTTTTTCGTTGAAATACTGAAATAAAACATTATTCTCATTCTTAACTGATTAAAATGAACGACAAAAAAATAAAAAATAAGAAGACAATATAAAGTTATAAACCATTTGAGAGGTGTAACAGAATTGAAGAGGCACGCCTATCACAAATCAAATTTTCCCCCAAAAAAGGTTTCTATAGAGTAATTTATGGTTCTTCAAACTTTTTTTTTTTTTTTTGTTATTGAGAATATAGCTTTTTCCTTCTTTGTGATGAATGTAATTTATGATCCTTTGCCTCCTGGAAGGTGAGAGGTCCTCAAGTCATATTGACTACGGGTAGTCTTAGTTAATGGATTAACTTACTTGATCATCGTATATCTTGTGGAGAAGGGCTCATAAAAACTTCTTATATTGGTAAATTTAATTTGGGCACCAAAAACCTTTTTCTTGGGCTCAATTATCTCTCGAGGTCTTTATAAGTTAAGTTATTGTACGTCAACATGTTGGACTATGAATTCATTGAATTGAGATCCAGGGTAGGTTTGTTTTGTCATACCAACTTATAAATAATTTTCTACAACAGTAATAGACTATCCTGACTTGACTTATTCTATAAATAAGCCTGATCCATGTTTGGTGCTCATAAGACCGAGGAGCAGAACAACAAGTAAAGCAAAGCAATCAATTGAGCCAATAACACAAGCACCATAGCCAAGTCATTACCTGGAGAAACTAATTAAACAACCAAACATTTGGCAGCAATTCAGTCATCAATATTTTCAAAATGTCTCATATATGAACACATTTATTTTTCCAGAATAGCAATACACATCAAAGGCAACGATTTGTATTTTTTTATTTTTTCATTCTTCAGCATTAGAATTCTCATATATAAACCGAAAAGCAAAATCACATCAAACCCATCTCTATGTTTCTATCCAATCTGTAAATGATTCAGTTTTTTTTTTTTTAGATCAAATACACAATTAATGTGCTACAACAAGTCTATTTTGAATCGAACTCACGACTGCTCACTTACAAAAGAAAGAGACTTATGCCACTAGACAAAACGATACAAGGCAAATGACTCAGCTTTTATAAGTTAGTTTTTCTGTTAATATTTACTATTTTTGGCAAACTTTTTTTTTTTTTTTTTTTCTTCTCTTGAAATATCGATGATATATTAAACTCAATTCAAAAAAGACAATTACATATCGTTCCTCTACCGATTATGGGTGGATAAAAAGTTTAGGCATAATTTTTATTTTAAAAAAAAATTATCGATGATATATTGATACCGGATCACAATGATACATAGATTATGCACAATAATTGGACGGTAATACTGCTCCGATCCACTTATTTAAGAGGCTACTAACTAAGCATGAGAAGCAAGTAATAAGTGAAGTTATAAATACCTTAATGGAAAAATGGTCCAAACAGTGAAGTTATAAGCAAGTAATATGAATATTCATATTTGCAAAAGAGTAGGTTCTGTTGGTACATAATTGGTGCCACAGTTCTTCCAACGTTTTGGAATTGAGCGCCAGCCGTTCATTCCCCAGAAAATACTTACCAAAACCAGAAGACTTATATCTAGAGATCCGAAGGCCGAAGCTATATATAAGTACCTACAGTAAATTACAGATGCAAGTAAATTAATTTCTAAATTAACTATTTAAAACAATGCAACCATATATAATAATACTTATCGATCACACAAATAATTAAAGGGACCAAGCAGCTAGCTGTGTTGAAAACTGTTGGTTTGAGATCGAGCATCAATGAACCTGATGAACTTAATTTGGAAACAAGCTTCTATATTCATAGATCACAAGAAATTAAACAGGAAGAATAAATAAAAAATAAATTAAAAGAAGCAAAGAATACTTTCTTTAATTACAGAATCAAAATGCACGAGTGACTACTGATCATCAGAACCTGCCAACGCCTTAACCATCATCTGCATGAGCTTGAGTCTACTTTGCAAACATAAAATGTAATCTGCTGTCTCTCTGAAAAGTCCGTCCAAACCCTCGACGGATTTGGAATCACTATTTGGAATCAGTCTCTTTAAAGTTCTCACCCTTCTTCGGATCCCATTGTTTTCCCTTTTTGCTCCTAACTGGAGGCTTCTCCGAATTCTCTTTTTCAGAATCCTCTTACCATCTGCGGCTCTCTTCTTGTTCTTCAAGACCACTCCACTTCTCTTGGTTGTCGTCGACGTCATCGCCCTCCTCTGTCTTGTTCCTTGAAGAACATTGTTCCACAACGCTCCATCTGTGTAGGACTTTTCCTCATTTTCCTGGACCAGCAGACCCTTCGAATCAAGGGAAACAAAGAGAGGATGCTGATGAGGACCCATTGTAGAAGACTTGATTTCAAGCAAGAACAAACTATCGGGTTTTGCCTAGCTTGCTATTTCGAGTGCCAACTTTGGTTATGGATTGTGATATAAACAATCCCTCTGTATCAGAAATGGAAGGATGAGGGGGGGGGGCTTATATCGTTTGGCCGGGCATTAAGGATTAGGGTAGGATCTGCAGGACAATTTCACAGAAGGCCTCCAAGGGAATTGGGGAATAATTCAATCGGATGGTGCCAAGTGTAACCTAGTTACTTTGGGGCATGTTCTCCACATGGAACCACATGACTGTTCTTCCTACACAGAATCACCTAGCTAGCTAATTGAAGCTTATAAGCCTCATCATCTTACACCACCCATCATCCTATGAAGAACACCCTGTATTATTCTTCCTCGAGCTCCCACTTTCCAAATTAAATGGTTTAGATAATATGTGAATATTAGGGCCTCATTCCAGCTCAAATCAACAAGGCATCCCACATTTTATAATTGAACTTCAAGCGAGCCTAGCTAGGTTTCATTCATGTATATATGGTGGTTAGGCCGGCCTTGTTTCAAGGCAAGAAACCTCTAATAAACTAAACTATAAGGAGGAGGCTAGCTAGGGATTACTAACTTGTCTATATATATATATATATATATATATATATATATATATTTGAGGTTGAGAATTGAAGGGTCCGGTGGACACATTAGATCTTAATGTTGGGATAAGGTAGATTTGGTTCTGTCGACATTCATGAACCCCAATTTGCATCAAAGCGATGATTGATATGTCTGTAAAGTCTTAAAAAAAATTAACAATTCCCAAACCATGTTTGTAACATGTCTGGGCATCATAGTACCCCCACGAAACTTAAGACTTGGACAACCTTGGAGACAAAGATGCATGCATCTAATTCTCTCAATTCTTTTCCTTCTTTCGGCCGGGTTTTCGATTGATCTGTATATATCGGACGAATATATCAATTAGTTCCTTGAACTCTAAATATGTAATATATCTTCTTCTCTTTCAGCAGAAATGGTTTCTCCATGCACTAATAATAATGCAAAGTTGAAGACAGATAATTACCAGTGCTGAACAAAACCTCACACGTACCTACTTCTTTTTCAAAATATATAATAAGCAATCCTTTGTATAATCCGATTTATGTTTATGTCCAAAACGATTTGTGTTTGTGTTTAATCAGAGTTTGAGAATCAACTAAGCATGCATCCTAGCCAGGGCTAGGACTAGTTATCATATAAGATGTATAATACAAATACAAAGTAAATACACGATATGATAGAAGACCGGTCAAGTGGTCGCTGTTCTGATTCCGTCGAACTTTCTGTTTTTGTTCTCGATCATCTGTCATTAGAGCAACTTTAACAGACTCTCTATTTTAGTTTTTCGCTATTTTAGAGAGCGTGTTTAGTTTTTTAGATGTTTTAGGAGCTCCAGCAGACTTGCCAAACTTAAACTATTATACCTTTTAGCTATAGATAACTCAAATGAGACTAGCTATAATTTATTACATTCCTTGTAAGATATTTTATGTGATATATAAATATATTAAACTATTTAATTTCTATTTGAATAATAATGTTAATGTAATGTTAGCTAAAATAAAGAGCATTGATACAGCCACATTTCTAAAATGGCTAGCCAAAATGACATTTTAGCTAATTTGACTAAAATTTAACTTAAAATGGCTAACATTGCTAAAAATGCTCTTAACTCTCTTAGAGTTTAACTGTAGTCGACATGAGAAGTTAACTTAATTTTATGTAATTAGGCTCAATTTAAGTCGATCAGCTTATTAACCATATATGAGGCGGAGAACATGAAGCCTCACATGCACATATATGCTGCCAGTGGCGTAGGGAGGGTAGGGCGAGAAGGGTCAATTTACCCTTCAAGCTATTTGAATTAAGCAGCTAGTGGTTGAAATATTTGGTAATCACATATATAAACTATAATTAATGACTCTCTTCACATAAGAAAATCTGTGAAATTGAAAGGGAACATGATCAAAATTTTTGATCTTATGGCACATTCACCCCACAATAAGTCCAGTGTTTGGACCGGTGTCCACCATGTTTTAACTTTTTACTGCATTTTATTTATCAAGTAGCCAATTAATAATGATTATGTCCCATAAATCAACACAGTTAAACAGTATATATTTAGATTTATACACCCTTTTTTCACTCATGGTCTCTACTCTAGCAAATCAAGTCAAAATTAGAAGAATGAAATATAAAGTAATATATCTAATATTTTTTTTAACAATAGATGTAATTTATGTTATTTGATGAAGTTCATCTTTATCCAAACCCCCACCAATAACTAAGATTGATTGGGTTAAATAATTTATCAAATACTGATTTAGTGTTAAGGATATAAGTTGGTTAAGAAGAATTAAACTTTAACGATTCTAAATAATATTTCTAGCTACGTCACTATGCTACCTTGAAACATTTTGTAATCATGATTACTTATGATATCTAGTTATCTGGCCAGCAGCATTATATGGAAAATATGTAAGATGGATTAATGTGGTTCTTAATCATGCAACGTGGAAAAACTTAGAACAGGTCTCATGCTTTCACATACCATCGACGCTTGCTAGGCCACTTATTTAGTTAAATAATTATAAGGGTTTTGCTGGCTGACAATTGTATATTATAAGCTTAGGGACACAAAGGATAGGAATGTGTAGGCAGAGTCTTGGATCTTCTTGTCATACTTCCTTTCTGGCCTGTGGTTTACTTAATGTTATTTCACCTAAAATTAATGGTGATGAACTAATTAAGATTACCAAACGTACCAACAAACGTTGTGACGGCTATGCACATGGATCATCCTATCCCAAATAGGTGATGCAATGCATTATTGGGTTGATCCTCCCTTTTCTTTAAAACATGTTGTATGTTAATTTTATACACGTAAATAGTATAGCAAACTATATATTAGTTATTAACTAAATTTCAGTTTACAAATACATCATTATAAAAAAAAAAGTATTTTGTGACATAAAAAAAACAGCGTAAAAAATGAAACATGTCTCATAAAATAGTATTTCCAATGTGCTTTTGACGCATGTCGAAATATTGTAAAAAATTATGTCGCAAATACATTTTTGTTTTTGACAACGTTTATACATGTGTCGCAAATACCTATTACGATGATATGACAACGCCTTTCTGAGTGACACAATAATTTATGTCAAAAGTTGTTTTATTAAATACGATGTACATCCTCTTCTAGGACTATAGAGACGGAAGAGAGGGAATGTACCGGTAGCTATATACAGCGTACGTGTGTGTCGAGACACTAGAAGATAAGGGATGATATAGTTGTCTTTTAGGATAGTAGCATCACAAGAGAGGGGATGTACTGGTAGCTATCTAGATGTATCGGGGCTCAGGGCACTAGAAGATGAGGGATGTACTAGTGGATTGCAAGAGATAGGCACCAGGAGAGAGGCATGTACTAGTGACACCAAAATAGGCGATGTACTGGTGTATGTGTGTAGAAGTGTTGTTGTGGTCGTACGTATCTGTGTGGTTGTGTTTCGGTTTATTTGTTTTATGTTTAACTGTGATGTTAATATGACAATTTTAACCCATATATGTTGTATTTACAGTGAGTGGGTGATTGTGGTTACGAAGAGCATTTAACTCCACGGGTTGAAGTGATATGATTAACATATCGTGGTTTATTGTTATATATTATGAATTTGTGAATTTATGAATTATATGTTGGAAAGCGCTGGACTACGCCAGCGGTACGTATGCCGTAGTGGAGCCAGCCACGTGATACAATAATGTCCACATGATACAAAATTCAGAGATACTGAAAACCAATTACGAGAGCTTAACATCTTCGTCTACCTCCACGCCAAAAGCTTCTTCTGTGAGTCCGATTTCTCCTACCTCCACCACCATTGTCTCAACTACCTCGTCTCGATTGGTAGCTCAAGTGCTCGCCGTCTCAATCGAGTATAGGCTCCCTGGAAAGCCATAAATCTCTCTCTCAGCACGTCAAGGCCGGAGGTGGAGTCAATTTCAAGGGTCGGAGGACGGCTCGTCGACGAAGATGATGATTGGGTCCCAACGCGGCAGAGGAACTCGATCGATGTCGATTAAAATCAAGACGCGCCTGAGAGGCACTCGGAGACATTATTTCCGACGAAGCTATGAGCTCTGACCATGCCAGTTAATGGACGATAGATCTTGACTAAACTAACACAGAGATATGAGTTCTATCATGCCATGCTGTTCATATAAACCTTCATCAGGATAATATATTCACTCATTCCATACAAAGTTATAAACCTTAATTTATCGGCTCAAGTTCGTTGGTTCCGAAACCAAAATGGGCGATCCAACCCCTCTTCTCTCCGACCTGGACTCCACCATCGAACTTTGCCTCGGAGATTTCGGATGGGCTCAGTTCCTCCAAACCATCATAGTCTCCTTTTCATGGTTCTTCGACGCCCAGCAAACTTTCATCACCGTCTGCACCGACGTCGAGCCCAATTGGCACTGTACTAGTATGTGAGTAATCATCATCATCATCACCTGATCAATTTGATGAGAACTGATTGAATAGGAAGTTACATTATTGTCCTTCAGTGGTGACAACTGATTTTTACTAGGTTAAAGGAAGTTACATTTTTACTAGACGTGCGCTACACAGGGCCTTTTGTAGCTTTTGCCTTACATGTTTGTGGGGGTTGCATTATCGGGAGGAGTGGATGACTACAGGTGTCTGGATGGATTTCTGAGTATATAAGAGTGCTTTTATAAGTAATCCACTTTTATAATCAAAGGCCACATGCCGAGCCGTGTTCATCTTACCAACTAAGAAAAGCCGAAGGGTCAAAAAAAACATTTGTCTGGACAACGCAAATCACCCAATAGAAAGCTTTGAAGCTAAGCTAGTAGTAGTAGTTACGACAACGATAAAATAGAAGCAACACCAGCGTCCATAAAGGATGTAGCGCACAACTCTCTTTTTTTTTCCCCCAAAACCCTAGAAAATTAAGAGAGCGGATGAGAGAGTTGCAAGATTATTTATATCATTGTTATCGTTACAATGGGTTGGAGAGAAATTCAGACGTGATTTTTATTTTGTATATAAATTGCATTTATGTATCGGCCCCTCTAACCGTGAAGTCCTAGTTCCGTCCCTATGTAGATAGAAAATTAAACATTTGTAAAAGTATGTTTGAAGTCTGTTAAGTAAAAGGATGTCTAAATGAAAATCCTTAAAGATATAAATAGAAGCTAGTTTTTGTTTCCAATGTCATGGAAGAAGAAGAAGAAAAAGTAAAAAGCAAACTGCATGCATGAATCAACCACTATAAATCATCAAACACCAAAATAAAGCCAGTCCCTGGCTTTAAATCCATATCCATATTTCTCCCGACTCTGGTTTAAGAGCTCCTCTTCTTCTTTCAATGCCTGATCGTACTGCTTCTGATTATAATGATGCCCGCAAAAAGTTCCATGGGCTTCGAAAGCCCTCACCAGCTTGAAGAACAACGTCCTCATTACATTATCTTCATCAATATCAGCACGAGCTTTAAAGTTGAGAAGAATATCATGAGCTCTTGTTCGAAAATACCCCAGCACAAAATCTTTAAACGGCCTAGGTGGCCATTCGAGCATCTTAAGCATAGCCTCAAAAGTTTGCATGAAAACCTTTCGGTATAGTGTCAAGCCCTTTTGCGAATAATGAATATAGGTTTTGTCATTCACAACCAGATCCTTGAGTGAAGACAGCAACTCCATTGTGTTCTTGCCCTTTTGCGTTTCGTCGATCGAAACGGTGCCGTCTTTTCGCAAGTTTGGGTTCAGATCAAAGCCAAAAGAATGGTAAAAGAGTGAGGGAACATCTTGGTTTTCCTGAGGCAGTTTGAGGTAATTGCTGGGAAAGAATATGTCAAAGAAAAATAACCCTTGGTGATAAGGAGCACTTTCCCTACCAACTATCATAACACTCATAAGATCAGTCCTCTGGTCATAAACCCTAACAAAAATTGAACCAGCAGGAAGTCCTTTAGGTTCCGGTGGTAGTCTGGCATGGATAAATTCCCATTCACTTTCAATACGACGTGGTCTTCCTGATCTGCTGCGAACGAAGTGATGATTATAGGGGTAATGACCAAGTATGTCAAAATTCTTGAACTTTTGGAACTTCCTCTCAACCTCATCATGTATTTCTTCTATCTCTCAGTACAAATTTGGTTCTGGTCTGTGAAATAGTCGTCTGATATCATCGTTGAATTGGTTTTGGTGTATCCTACTAGAGCTCGATCTGTCAATTTAATACTGGTTATGCGTTTAGGGTTTCCAACTTCTCTAAACTGTTGGTTGAGAAGGTAATCCTAAAGGGCCTAAATCAGGCCTGGTCCTGAGCATAGGCCCATCTCATGGGCCCTTCAAAGAAAAGCCCTATTATATGGGAACAAAATTTAAAAAGAGAGTAGTAAATAACCAATTGTTAGCATTAATTCTACTGTTTGTGGCTTTAATTCTCTTTAGCCTAAGCACAAAACTTCTTTTTTTTCTTCATTTTCAGGCTCAATCCCAAATTTACGGCTATAAAATCTCAAACCCAGCAAGTATTTACATAAATTATATCATCAATTTATCATTGTTGATCATCTTCACCATCTGCAATTATTATCTTTTGTTTTTTTTTTCTTCTTCAAATGATGAAACATTTTTCTTGAGTTTAAGTTTCGTCGGGTGAGTCGTCTATGAAAATTATTTTCAATTATTTAAGATTTTGGGTTTTTTTTTATTATCTCATTAATTTATGGTTTGATTGAGTTTCTCTGCTCCTTTTTAATCTGAAAATCATTTGTTCACCCTAGACTAATTATACTATATGTAGTTTGAGCATACAAATTTATTTTTTTTTTTAATAAAAATGAATCTATTGAAAGATAGGGAGCCCCGGAAAACTCAAGGCCGACTCTGGCCTAAATCAGTACATCCCCAAGGAACTGAACTACTATTGGTAGTATAATGAAATCAAATAACTAAAGGGTACCTGTAATTCATAGAGAAAATTACATAGTAGCATATGACCAAATTTAAAAACACAAAAAACCCACTTCTTATATTTCTTGTACAGATTAGGACAAGTGTCAAAGCCCAAAATGAAGTTGTAACAGGCCTGACCCGAGTTTTTATGGTAAAAGACCAAAATGCTCAAATTTTTTAAAACAATTACGCTTCATGCCATTCTCTTTTTCATAAAGTCCCCCGATCTGGTTCTTTGGCTCTGCAAATTTTATCTCTCTCTCTCTCTCTCTCTCTCTCTCTCTCTCTCCTCTGCGACGCCGACGCCGACGACAACAGTGAATCGATGACGAGATTGACGACATCGATGAATTGATGACGATGACATCGGTGAATCGACGACAAAAGCGGAGGTGATTCGACGACAACAGCTGTGATAGGACAACGGCAGCGGCGCCTCGAAGAGGACGACGACGGCTGAGGAAATTTGGACGCCAATTGGATGCTTTTTTGAGCAAAGGTTTCAATCAATTTGGATCAGAATGGCGTTGGAGGTATTAGCTTCGTATTTGGAAGTGAAGAAAAGCGGAGGCATGAGCTTGGTGGGATTTGGAGTGGGTTTGTGAGATCAAATGAGTTCGATTTGGTGGATTTGGTGGGTTTAAAGGGCAGATTTTGTTATATGTGGTCAGATTTGGAAATTACTTGTTATCTTTAATTAGAATTTGATTTGGGATTTGATTTGCTTGTTATTTGGAATTTGTGTGATCTAGGAACGAAGTTGGGGGGAGTGGTGTGAGCAATGTTGCTGGTGGTAATGGTGGTTTTATGATTAGAATTGTGGCCGGATTAGTGTTATTATGCCTGAGAATCGACAGTAGCATCTTCGACAGTAGCAGCACGCTAGCATCGACAATAGCAGCGCGTTAACATCATAGAGTCGGCAATAGCAGTGTGCTAGCATAAGAGTCGGCAGTAACAGTGTGCTAGTATAAGAGTTGGCAGTAGCAGCGCGCTAGCAATCAGAGAATAGCCAGAAAAATACTGCAATAGCACCGGTAGTAGCACCTATTGATCGACAGTAGCACATTCTGTCGACAGTAGCAGCATAATATGTAGTGAAGGGTATTCTAGTAAAATTGTAATGACAGATAACATGTGCATATTAAATTGTCCTAATTTGTTAATTTTTGTCCTTAACTGCATAAGATAATGTGCAAATGATGTATTTGTAAAGTGAAATTTGGTTAGTAACTAATATGTAGTTTACTATAATTTATATTACGGAACTAAATTAAAAATTAATTACAAAAGTCTTCAGCAAAAGATAAATAACAAAAGAAACCCATGAATTTTGGGGGATTTTCATACCCAAGCATTAAATGTTTGCATTTTCATTAAACTTTTCCATTTGTTGGCAATCCATGCCATTACTAGAAGAAAAAAAGAATCCATGCAAAATATTGATGGTCAAAGAAAACGATCTGCTAGCTACACTTCCAACTCGAAACTTTCAAATCCAGAAATTGGTCTTGTTAGTTAGTTAGTTAGTTAGGAGGACAGTTGTGGCCATCGTTATCGGTGGGATTAGGTTAGTGACCGATGAAATTAAAATAAAGAAAACAGAGAGATATTTTTGGAGGGATAACAGAGAGATATTTTTGGAGGGATAACAGAGAGATATTTTATTTTTAGAGAGAATGGATAACTCTATTCTATTCCAACTCAAACAAAATTGCTCAACGCGTCTTGAATCCAAAGCAATCCAAATTCCAAAGCATGCAGATAAGTCATCAACTGCACTAACTAGTTTCTAGCCTTTATTTGCCTATTTGGATCAACCCATCGACACCCTCTTTTGTTTTGTTTTGATATTACTTGAACTCTTGAAGCACATGTCCGTTCATTCTCAAATTTCGTTTTCAACAGCACACAAGTCTAACGAGTGTACGCTGAAGTTGGTTTTCATAATTAATCAATGGTGAAATAAAGAAAAAAAAAAGATACAGGGAAAATGCCCAAGTGCACAAAAACAGCTAAATCAATGCCCACTTGAATGAATTTTTTTCACTAAGCCCATTCTAATTAATCTTATTAAAAAGACTATTTTACTCTTTCATTCTTATTCAACGCACCTCTCTATATTCTCTCTCTCCTTTATTTCGTCAGCCTCTCTCTCTCTCTCTCTCTCTCTCTGTCATCGGAGTACCATGCCTCCCCGATCTCGGATCTGTCTGCCACTGTGCAGCGCCTAACCCGCCGCCTCCGCCTTGGCACCAAGCTCGCCATCGTCATCACCATCCCCGCAATCGTTCTCCATGGTCATTGTCTTCGCCATCGTCCTCTGATCGGTGTCGTCCAGGACGCCGAGCTCTAGCTCGGATATGGACGGATCAGACGGGTTGAGGACAATCGCATCCTCTAGGAGGCAACGCGACTGGTCTGACCAATCGGAGATGACGGCGTCGCAGACCTTCAACCCGGCGGCACGGAGCGGCGCGGCGGTTTCAAGAACGGAGGCGCTGCTGGTGACGAGGTCCTCGATGACAAGGAAGACCTGGCCGGGGGTGAAGGCGCCCTCGATGGCCTTGGCGGTGCCGTAGTCCTTGACCTCCTTGTGGCGCATGAGCATGGGGATGTCGCAGGAGGTGCTGATGCAGGTTATTCAATCTAGTGGTCATCGCCACCGTCTGCTTCGTCTTGATTTTCATCTCCATTATCATCGAGCATTTGCTTCATGTCTTGCTTGGTAAGCTACACTTCAATTCCTCTCTTCTTATTACAGCAGCATTAGTATCTGTATCACTGTATGAGTCTGATAAATGATCACCTCTTTTTTATTAATGCATTAATCATCCTCCTCTTGGATCTCTTTGCAGTATTTCAACAAGATAAGGAGGAAGTCACTCATTCTCGCTCTTGACAAGATCAAAAAAAGTAATTAACTATGCGATTAGCTAGAACTGATCTAGATTTGATGTAATACGCTGTTTTGTTTTGCAAATTTTTAGTTTAGAAATCATAATAGAGTGATTTTTGAACATAAAGTATATTTTAACATGATTATTGGGGTCAGTTGCAGATTACTGGGCGTCAGTAATCGATTACTGAGGGTCAGTAATTTGATTATTAGGGTCAGTAACTTGATTATTTTCTAGTATTTCTTCTGTTCTATTACATTAACCTGAAATAAGTAGATTATTGTGGGTCAGTAACTAATTATTGGGGATCAGTAACTCAGTTACTGGGGGTCAGTAACTGGTTACTAGGGGTCAGTAACTGGTTACTAGGTGTCAGTAACTGGTTACTAGGTGTCAGTAACTGGTTACAAGGGAAATTCCGGTGACCGGAGTCCGGTAGTCGGGGAAATTCCGGTGACCGGAATCCGGCGGCCGGTGATCAGAGTCCGGTGAGATTCCCGCCAAGTATTCTCTCTTTCATTTTCTCTCTCTATACATGTTTAAGGGGTGATGGCAAAATAGTCTTAAAATAATATAGTTTGTTAAGACTTTAGTAAAGATTTGTGCATTTGGGCATAAAAAAGGTTACCTTATATTGAAATGGGCTAATGAAAAAGATTGTCATTGAAATGAGAAATGAGGGGTTTAAATTAGTACTAAATGGGTATTTTCCCTAAGATAAAAGATAAATAATTGTGAAATAAAGAAAGAAATAAAATAAAGGGTAAACGCATAGTACATCCGGCCAATTATGTCTCTTCACAACCTAAAATGTATGAACGCATGGTATGCAAGTGCAGATCGACCGATTCTAGAAAGATCAATATGAAATTAGCTATTATTACATAATCTAATTAGACTTATATAATATGTCAGATATATCACATGAGAAAAATATCGCTTTAATCAATACAAAAATATTAAAAGATAATAGAGATTGGTAAAAATGAAACTATTAAGAGTAGTATGACTGCTTGTGCATGTTGTAGACCACAGTTTGATAACATACCATATCATCGGATAATATAATTTCTGGGGTGGTAGATTGGAATCCCCAATTTCGTTGATGTATTGAATTACTGGTTATATAACTACAAATTTTTGTTATAACTTATAAGAGGTTAGAGTGCTGGACTGTTTCTTAGTCGATTGCGAGTACAATGACCCGAGAGTAACAAGACTTGATACGAAATAACGATTCCAAAATTCTTGAAGTGTAAGATGTTTCTTATAACAAAAATATTTTATTAGGAGCTATAGCAACGTACAGGTCATGTTATTGAGCAAATTAAACTTACAGCGCTAGATATAATTAAAACCAGACAGTTCGTAGAACTAACACATCTAAATAGCAAATGCTTTCTGTGGAATTGATGAATATACATACAGTCAGTATATAAAGTGAGGACTTGAATTTAGAATACAAATACAATCTTATAAAAGTGCCTAATTTTCTTGTGAAGGAAGGAAAAAGAGTCTGCATCGATCATTTTCTATACCTATAGAGGGTTTTTCTTTTCCACTGAAACCTTATATTTCCCTTAACTATTGATTAGTATTTAAGATTTGAAATCAAAATGCAAACAGCACATCAGAAATGCCAGCAGCTTGTTCAATCCAAGGGACACTCAAGTTCAATTTGCCATCAGCAGACCACTCAAAAGCTACCCCCGCACCATTCAAACAACATTTCTTTGGTGACTCACTTGAGTACGCCAGGAAATGGCCTCCACCTTTAACTTTGATCATGGCACTAGACTCGACGGCAGTAGTTTTGTACTCCAACTCTTGGAGAGTGCCTCCACAGTTGAACATATTTGTAAGTCCGATTGGCGCGAAGTTGATGCTCCGGCCTAGCTTTCTAACGGGCACAAAGCTCAAAAGCTCAAACGAAGATGGTTGGATGACGATTTGAATGGCATCAGACTTGGGGGTCATTAGGCGGAGCTCCTTAGCCTCGGTGAGATAGACAACATACTCTTCAGCCTCTCCCAAATGTGCTGCTTCAGTCTTTTGGTCCCATTCAATCTCAGAAACATGTAACGAACAAGAGATTGGCTTGTAGCATTCTGAGTGGCCTTTGATCCTCTGCTCTTTGGGCTCCCAACCAGCCCCTTGACAATTGAAAGCTCCAAGCACACCACCATACTGTAATGAGTAACATGATCGAGTGAGATTCACAGTACCTCTACTTCTTGGGGTCAATTGTACTACTCTTTTGTTTCAAAAAAAAAAAAAGGTAAACATGTAGATATGCAGATAGGGAAATACCTTGTTGAAGTTCCAAATTTTAAGGACAGTCTTATCATCAAATAAAGGGTTTTTAAAGAGGCAGTCCCTGGTTGGGAGGGCAAAATGCTGGCACTTGGGAATGGTACCATCAGGGTAGACAAGCTTCTTAATGAGATCGAAATCATGCCCTGAAACTGAGTCACTCACATAAACCGGACCACCACAGATTGCTCTAGAACCTGCATGAAATTTAGCACATATATGGTCTGATTGAAACATATCCCAATCAGGCTGTATCATCTGACCCATCCACATGCTGTTGTAGGCACAGTGGATCATATGAACTCCTTGTAACCAGTAGACTCCCATTGGATCTCCATTCGGATCCTGAAACCAAAAATCGTCACCTGCGACACAAAACAAAATATTTAAGGACTCATGAAGAACCTCTCGTAGTTTTCTAAAGAATCTATACGTTGTTGCAACAGAAGATTAATTTTTCCTTACCGACTCTTCCAATAGATATTTGCTTTGTGCCAAGAAAGAAGAAGTCGTTGCATTGCTGCATGCTAGCAATAAGTCCAGTCCCATTGAAGTTCTTCTGAAGAGAATGAGTCAGCCCCTTGTAATAAGCTTTTGCAAGCTCCACACGGCCTCCATATTCCTCTGATACATATTCAAGCGTCTGCACAGAAAGTTCATATAATTTGAACAATTGAATATCACAATAGTAGTAGGTTATAAAATGGTGATGAGCATAAGACTTACATGAATAACATCCACTTTGACTCCAGTGATACCGACTTCAGAAAGATATGAGTGCAAGGAGTCGTAGAAACTATCAGCTTGATCAGGATGAACAAGCCCAATTCCGCCCTCAACAATTTTCACCACAGCGAGATCAGTCATCGTCCCATCTAGTCCAGGAGAGACTTTGCAAGGAATGATCTTCGAACTGAGATGAGTTGAACCTGGTCTAACACCACCCCAGGCACCACAAAGAGCATGCCATACGTATATATCATCTAAACCTTTAAACTTGGTTCTCAAGTCACCCGTGAAAGCCTTCATTCCATAGTTTTTGTCACTGCAAGAGCAGCTTCCACAGCTTTCATTACTAGCACTGCTTTCTCCTCCACCAATGATCTCATTCAACTCTGTCTTCAGCTTCTGAATTTTTGTTTCAAACAAAGACAAGTCGGTGATTCCAGATTGAAGGGCCTTGTCGCGGTCCTTCTCAGCATGCTCTATTTCAATTGCCTTGGCAATCAACAGTTTTGGCTTGTTGGGATCAAAGGAAGGGGCATCAGGACCCAACATAGTCCCACCTTTGTAGTTCCTGAACTTCTTGCACTCCTCAAACCTGTAAAGCCTAGCAGTCATTTGAGTCCCACCAAGAACTAAATTTTTTGTGTCCTCCTTGAGGTCCTCATCATCCATATTGATGCTCTGCCAACCATCATCAATGATGAGGAACCGCGGTGACACACCGCCTTCAACAAATTCATTCACACCATGCCAGACACCAACAGGTTCTACAGTTAAGTAGAATGCATCCCAAGTGCACCAACCAAATTTGTTAACTAGATTTGGCACTGTCTTCTCTTCCAAGAGCCTAAAAGTATTGAGATGGACTCTGAGAGCACTGTAAGCTTCCTTCATCAAGTTGTAAGGATTATCAGAAGCATGAACATAAGCAACAGCACCGAAATGTGATGCTTTCACTGCACTAGAGCCACTCTCAGCGCAGATCATGACATGGTCATCACTGCCAGGATGCAGAGCAGACCTGAAACTGCCTTGAATGATGGGTATGATTATAACATATGACTTGATCTCTGGGACGTCTAAGAGAACCCATTGGGTTTCCATCTGCAAGTTTGAACCAGAGTTTCCCACCCACATAGTAGACCACCATGTCTTGAACCTAAAGATGCTAAGGAAATCTCTGTTAATGAGTTTCCCCAAAGAGTTGAGTTGCCTATCCGAGGGACCCTCCTTGTTGAATCCAAGGAAAGCACCCTTGTGGGACGAGGCACGAACCCGTTGGAGCAGAGGAAGTGGAGCATCAGAAGATTGGTAAGCAGGGTGGAAGTGACTGAAAGTTACATTGCTTGGAACTTCAGAGAGCAATGGAACACCTTTGACACTGAGCTTTCCATTAGAGAGGTCAAAGTATTTTCCAGAACTCTGGGACTGCAACGCATTGAAAACTGGACTGATAGGATCATTAGGAGGTGCCATGAGGAGGAAAACAAAGAAACAAAGAAGAGTATATAGCTAGACTAAGATGAAGAATTGCCGAACAAGGAAAGCAGTAATGAATAAGAGTCGAAGAAGTGGTTTATGAAAATATGGGGAGGCTGTGCAAGAATATATAGACAGAAATCAGAGAGAGGGAAATGGTTGAGTAGGAAAGTTAAATAGAATATAGAATCAACGACGAGT
This sequence comes from Fragaria nilgerrensis, assembly GCA_010134655.1. Lineage (NCBI taxonomy): Eukaryota > Viridiplantae > Streptophyta > Magnoliopsida > Rosales > Rosaceae > Fragaria > Fragaria nilgerrensis. The sequence goes on from WPAB01000119.1 coordinate 151,999, forward strand.
ATCCAGAAACAGAGTCGGTTGGATCAAGGGTTGGCCATTTTAGCTGTAAAGAGCGTGTGCATCATCCTAAAACACACCACCGACCCCATGGACAGCGACTCAAAGCTACAGTTAAATACCAGAAAGTTGAAACATTCATGACTTGAATATATAAAACGAATTCAAAGTTGGAAAGGTCCATGACTTCCATTAAAAGAATGCATGAGAGATCGTAGTTTCTGGGACATTTGAGAGGCAGAGTACGTAAGACAACAACTGGAAGTGTCTGTGTCTTTTAAGAAGATCTTAGAGTCGGTTCCCCGTTGAAATAAATTTGGACGAAAATTATATTTGTATGTTGGATGAATATTCTGAACCAATAGAGCAACAAGCTCGAAACTAGAAGCAAGCTATCAGCATAGGACGCAACTGACTGAGCTGTTACGTGGGGACTGGTGTGAGCATTTTATCCAAACTAAAGTTTGAGTCATCCCAATGTAGTTTGTAACCTGTATCAGAAACTTCCAAGAAATATACTTCTCCTAACTATAACTAACATTCACAATCAACTAACAGAAAGACAGAAGTGTATCTATCTTCAAAGAACTGGATTCTTGTACTATTTTTACTTTTAAGGAATCTGAAAATGTAATCCTGCAATATTCTGTTTCCTTTATTCTTCCAATATAGGTCCTTAACGTTGCCATCAATTGGTTCTAAAACTTCTGTCGACCATCTAAGCATCGATTCAGTATCTGAATCAAGTCACAAGCTGTAACAAGTTTGGAACTCTAAAATAACTTTGTATGCAACAGTCCCATTCAACTCTCACTTAGCTGCTATTTTCCCACATTCGAATATCCAAGTTCACAAAACCTTCCGAACTAGTTTATTCACAAAAAACAAAAACAAGAAAAAAGAACAAAACTTTTGCAAACAAGGTACTCGATAAAATGAAAGAGCATGCTACTTGGAGACATCGATCTTATTTCGAGGATCTCCTCGTATGGGGATTGGATGGTTCTAGTTAGACCTCCAAATTTGACATCTCGACCTCTCCTACTTATTAGACCTCCAAATCACTTTTTTAAATACTTAGAAAAAAAGAAAAATTCAGCAACAATCCCTAAACTATTGTGTTAAGGCCAACGTGATACCCGAACTCTAAAAAGCATCGATGTGATACCCAAACACTGATTTTAACATCAGTGAGATACCTCCGTCTAATTTTCATTACTGAGCTTGTTAATTTGCTGACGTGGCTGCCACATGGGTCCCAAAACAAAGGGTAGAAATGACTTTTTAACCAAAAATCTTCATCACATAAATTCGATAGAAGTACCTCGGTGATGTCAAAATAAGTGTTTGGGTATCACATTGATACTTTCTAGAATTCGGGTATCACGTTGGCCTTGACACGATAGTTTAGAGACTGTTGCTAGATTTTTCTCTACTTAGAAAGCTAGGTACACCTCTAAGTTTGCCTACAATTTGGAGTACTTTCAGTGATATAACCACAAAGTGATTCTCAGAGGGGGCAGATCAAGTAGACAATTATAAAAAGATTAGTTAATCCTGATTATATTTTCTTTTTCTTTTCTGCAGTATGGATGGTTCTAGAGAAGATTTTGGTTCTCAATTAAACAATGTACATTGATTAAAGAGAAAATTCTCATTAACCCTAATTCTGAAGATTTTTTTCCCGATTCTAAAATTCTCATCAACCTTATAAACTCTTAGGATCTATTCCCATTAACAAAACTTTTAACCTTTTTATTTTTTTCCTAACCAAATTACCCTCATCTCATATCTTTCTCTCTACATCGTTTGACATTCACCTCTCATCGTATTCGCCGTCGGCGTCCACTTCTGCCCCGGCGAGTTCATCATCCGCGCCAAGGGTCAAGGAGACGTTGAGGAAGACGACGCAACCTCACTTTCTCTTGGATCTGGGCCATAGAAGCCTCTGGCCACTGACGATGATCTCAGACTCCGAAAACTCAAAGATGATTCGAGCCTAGCTTGCCATCCTCGGTCGCTTTGAGGATCCGAGCAGGAAGGCAATGCAAGCTTGGCGCCGCGCTTGGCAATCCCGATGGAGGTACGACTTGATCTCTAGAGAGGTATGGAACTCCGAGCACTTCACGATCTCCGGTGACGAACTAAAATTGATTGGTCGCATCAATTTCTTCATTTCGATCAGGTTGAAAACTGAGCTATTGATATAAAATATGTTGGATTAATATCAGTTTACAGGAAATTTTGGATGGCATCATTCCTAATTCTGTTAGTTTCAATTTTTTTGATTCTAATTTGATCAAACATCACATTGCTTGGCTTTATTTACGAGAAAGAGAAGAAATAAAGGAGATCTTATAGTTTGATTGAAATTTTGTATTGATTTTGGCAGAAATTTTATATTGATTTTGGCAGAAGTTGATTGTGAAGAAGCCATTGGTTAGACTTTTTGGTAATGGCCTTATTACTGTTAGGCATTATGATCATGTTTATATGCTTATCGATCATAATGGCCTTATTACTGTTGGCCTTACTCCACACAGCTTTTAGTTGGTTCAGTTCCGTTATCATATATAACGAGGCCAGATATGTACTAGATTCCTTTCCTCACTGCCACAGCTGCACATACCACCTAGAAGTAGTGGAACTCAAATTTGAACCTAGTAAACCCAAAAAGCCTAACCTTACTGGTAGTGGTACTATATGCATATGCCAATGGTATCATATATATCTAAGATTCTCAGTACTGGATCTGGAAAGATGATGCCATATATATGCCAAAGCAATATCTATTTCACCATGTCACATGTCAAATACCAGTGTACCATCATATTTATATGATTATACTCCCCCGGTAGGAGGTCCTACTGCCTCTAGTACTCTAGTAGACCCTCCTACTGTCCCCAATAGACCTCCCGACGAACCCCCATACTGCTCTCAGTAGGAGGTCATACTGCCTCAATAGGTGGTCCTACTGCCTCTAATAGACCCTCATACTACCCCCAGTAGGACCTCCTACTGCCCCCAATACAACCCCCAATAGACCCCCCGACGAACCCCCATACTAGTAGGTCCTACTGCCCATACTGACCCCAGTAGGAGGTCATACTGCCTCAATAGATGGTCAACTGCCCTCAGTAGGAGGTCCTACTGACCCTAATAGGGACATGTTATAAGTGACTTAAGCACAATGGCCCCCGAAGTCCGGTCAACGATCACCGGAGCCCGGTAGACCCCAGTAGGAGGGTCATACTGCCCTTAGTAGGAGGTCCTACTGCCCCTAGTACTTTAGTAGACCCTCCTACTGCCCCTAGTAGGACCTCCTACTGCCCCCAATAAAACCCCCGACGAACCCCCTACTGCCCCCAATAGACCCCCCGACGAACCCCCATACTGCTCTCAGTAGGTGGTCCTACTACCTTATTGACCCAGTAGGAGGTCCTACTGCCTCAATAGGTGGTCATACTGCCCTTAGTAGAATGTCTTATTGACCCCAATATGGACCTGTTATAAGTGACTAAAGCACAATGACCCCCAGAGTTCGATAGACCCTCATACTGCCCCCAGTAGACTCCTGGACAGACCTCCTACTGCCCCCAGTAAACCTTCCTACTGTCCCTAGTAGACCCTCCTACTACCCCTAGTAGACCCCTAAACAAACCTTCTACTACCCCCAATTACCCCCTACTGCCCTAGTAGATCCCTGGACAGACCTCCTACTGCCCCCAGTAGATCCCTTAGCTTTCGTCGGAGCCGGTCAACGGTCGTCGAAGACCGATCAACGGTGGCCGAAACTAGGTCAACCGTCGTAGGATTCCGATCAACGGCCCCTAGAGCCCGGTCAACGTCATTGGTCGTGGAAATCCGGTCATAAAAACTTTATTTTATAATAGACTTTTATAATGATCTATTGTAATTTATTTAATTCATTAATGGTATAATTATCTTTCTGCTGTTTAAGTTGACTCTTAAGAATTTTAAAATCTGATTTTGTTAGTGGGAATAAAATTCTTAAAATTAGAGATAGTGGGCACTGTCCCATGATTAAATCTTATCAAAAGGAGTTGATTTTGGATTTTAATTAGAAGTACACCAACTAAATCTAATTGCTTACATCCGCAATAAAATTCTCAAGATAATAATGGAAGCCCGTAACTTTTTGCAGAATGAAATGTATAAATCACATCGAGCTTTATCAGTATGTTTTGAATCTCTAAGAACCTGCAAATACTGTGCAACTGATTAAAGACAAGTTAATTACGTATTCGTTAGCGAACAGAACAGAAAACAAAAGTGCAATTGCTACTAGATTGATACAGGTAATCATGTTGGCATTAATTAGTTTTAAACCTTTTTATAAAAAGCACATGAATATGGAAAATTCTTGCAAGTCATAAGCGGCAACAAAATAAGAGGTTTGGTACTGTAAAATGACTTTGTATTCAACAGTCCCATTCCACCCGGGAATTAGACTGATCTTTACCCACATATATATTTATTAGTTAACAAAACCTCGTCAACATGTTGTCGAAATGAATGAGCATGTTACTTGCATGGTATAAACGTATTTCCAGGATCTGCTCATATGGGATTCGGCTTGGTCTTATTTGGAAAGTTGTGAGGAAAAGAAGATACAAGCAGTAATATTATTATGTACCACATGGTCTCTATCAAAAACATGTAATCTATTAGAATGCACTAATTCAACAAGCATACACCAATGACAGACCACCTTACACAGTAAAAATCGGTCTGCCATGCCTCTGAAGTCCCTAGTTACATGATGAACGAGATTATTTTACTTGAGGTTGAATGTACCTAGTGATCATGGAGATTCATTGTTACAGACTGAAAGCAAGCATCTTGAGGCCAGTCAATGCATCATGAAGAAACTCCGCATCCGTAAGGTAAAAGTGCAGCAGCCACAATCCTACCTTCCTCATTCAGTATGTTGTAAGTTGATATGGCATTTCTCTGAAACAAAAATAGGAGAATGTTATGAAATCAGTGGTAGAAACCAAGGAAGTTTTCCATATCAATTACAACCGGACCACGAATTGCCATACAAGTTTTTTTGGTGCTCCAGTAATTAAACGTCAAGAAGTACAGGCGCAAATGACAGAAACAGGAGGCTTCAATAGAAGGAGTGCAGGTAATAATATACCAGTAAAACTAATAAAGGTCAGGAATTTGAGGCTGCATTCAATTTGCATAATAAAACATCAAACTATCCAGTGTGTAACTCTTGTATCTTAATTATTCACCCAAACAAGATATTCAATTATTTCCATAATTGCTAGTTGCCTAAACCAATAGAGGCAAAGCAAATTACACCCGCAGAACTAGTTCATAAGTTCCTCTCAGTGACATTTGGCATGTCCCGTGCTTAATGCACTACTGTCCTACAAAAGTCAACTTGAAACCAGTAAAAGCAAAGGTTTATAAACCATGTCAAAATGGTAATTACGTTGGATAACAAACCAAACACATCAAGGTTCAAACCACTCCACCCACAACACCAATCACCTTTGATAGGAGGTGAGATGCTACTAATCCTTGTGAATTTGCCTCTTAACATTACCAATATGGAGCTGAGAACTTCAATTTGACTTGAGTAGGTGAGCATAGTAGTCCTTTCTACCCAATAAGCCAAGTAAAAAGTAAAAATCATCCCCGACTTGCCTGAAGCTTAGTCCTCAGAAGAGAGAGACACCATCAGTAGAACTAAATGAACAGTAAGAACTTATACACAGTAATTATCATCCAGAGTCTGGACTCGAAAACCTAGATTTACATTATGGACCTGAAGAACCTACACAAGTCGACAGGAAAACCTAGCTTTAGAATTTCTTCGATATTAGTTGGAATATTGACCATTGTAAAACTATACCCCTGTCATTGTGACTAGGATTTTTTAATCCATGTAATGCACAAGTAAAACAACCACCAGAGTTTCAGAAACATTGTTCTAATACTAGTGTAGCAGTTTGTCTTGGAACAACAATGATTAAGATTTTTCTTTATAAAAGGTCTTTATTTTTTATTTTTTTTTATTTTTTGGAACTTTACTATTGAACCCTTTTAACTTTACTCCTATTTTTGTTTTTATATGATACAACTTTAATTAAAAACAGCAGGAGAAACAATACAATAGGAGGAACAAGAACAACCATAGAGACTAAACCAGGTCAACATTCCAAACAAAAGAGATCGCATGAAAAGAACAACCCAAAACTTAGCAGATCCAAAGCCAAACTTTAACCCACCTCTACATCCTTTCTTCCCTGCAAATCTTCCTATTCCTCTCCATCCACACCCCCCAAAGGATTCCCAACACAAGAACCTACGTAGCACCACAACCTCTTTTTTTCCACCTAAGAAATTTCACTCAATAAGGCACAAAACTTTTTTTAATATACTTGGGACTCTCTAAATAATATTTTCCACATAGAGAAAACAGATGATGGAGTAGCAGGTAATCTGAACCAGAATCCCATTTAAACATCACACGCTACTGGGCAGAGAGAAACCAAGAAGGCTGTCTCCTGTGATTGATATCAGAAGTATACATCCCTCAATGAGCTATACACTAAACTAAGACCTGTAACTTAAGAGGTGCTTTGGCCATCCAAGCATCTCTCAGCTATACGCAACTAGGGAAAGAATTTATTGATGTGAAACATGCTCGAAGAGTAATCTGTTGGAAAATCAAGGTTTTTTAAGTTGATATTGGACCTAGAGATGGAATTATACTTGAAGAGCCAAATTTATTGTGCTTTTGATCTGAGGATTCTTTCTTATTTGGAATTAATATTAAAGATCATATGATGAATAACTGAGCCTTCACTTTCCTATTGCTTCCTGGTTCCTATAATATACTAGGACACGAATGTTGGGTAGCTATAGTCAAACCTGGAAGAATACTTCATGAAACAAGTGGAGTGGCAGAAAATATAATGAGAAGGGTTTATGAATCCTAATAGTTGCAACATCAAATTATGTTTACATATATATGTTGGTTAGGATCTTCATCAGATAAAAAAAAAAAGACATCAAGTGACCACACAAACCATGAACAGCAACAATAAATCAAGTCAATAAAGAAATTAGAAGCAAGGGTGAAGCATACCGAGTCAACGGCTTCTAACTTCATTCCAGTAGACCGAATGAAGAGCCGCACTTCAGGATCCACAGGTTCAATGTATCTCCCACAGCCAAGAATCAAAATCTCTGAAATTTTAGTAAGATATTAAGATGTCAACGGAAAGATAAAAAGCAACTGGCCTGGAAATAATTTCCCTAGGTTCATCATCCACACCAACCACATTTCAAGAAACAAAACAATTAAAAGCATTCCCTCCTCTTATCCCCACATTCAACTTGTCCTTCTAGGAAGAAGACTTTTCTTACATTTGCCTACCAATGCAACAAGTTCAACTAAATCCAGTACTGAATCAAATAATCGCCGGAAAAGAGACTGAAACAAATGGACATTCATAATTAAAATCAACGAGGGAGAATACAATGAGAGATGGTAAGATCTTAATCTTAAAATGATTGTTCTTACGTCTAACTTTCTGAATCCCTTACATCTTCTCATATTAATATCCAAGATTAATCACTAGCACCAACTATGTTTCTAAGAGCAAGAAAAGTGAGGCACCCTTCTGCATTCAACATGACAACATCTGAATCCTCTTTCTATGAAACAGACTCTTCTATACATTTTTTCTACAAATACAAAAAGTCAAACTAAAACTGCCATTGAACCAGATAATTGGGTGAAAAAGGACTTGATCAGTCTGACACCATTCTGAGAATCAAAAGAGGAAGGAAACAATCAACAGAGAACAGAATTCGAAAGATGTTGAGGGGGAGGGAGGGATTAGCATTATCCCTCTACGATTCCACATGTTTGCATTTCCAAAATTCTTTACTTCTTAATTGTTTGTCATTTTAGTGACCTAGTTTTCATCACCAGCACCAACTATATTTCTAACAGCAGAAAGTTTGAGGAATCCTATCCTCGTCTCTCACTTAAATCAGAATCCTCATTCTACAAGACATGCTAATCTCCAACCAACGAAGTGAGTTAAACCAAAACCACCACTACATAGATTAGGGACGCAAGGAAACGAACATCCATTGTAAGAATCAAAAGAGGGAGAAATGATCGTACAGACAATAGGATTTAGAATACTTTAACAAATGTTCATAGCATACTATCTCAAAACGCGTTAACTTTTTACAAGCACCAAGTATGAGGGCTAAAAGTCTTAAACATTATAAAAAAAATAAAAAATATAGATGCACCATCATAATCCACAATTTCTTTGAACTTGGCCTGTCTACTTAGAACTGAAATAAAGTGGAAATAACAATACTCAATCGATAACAGTCATAACACAATACTACTTTGTATACCGGTAAAACTTTAAATTCTTAGTTTGTAAATGAGGGAAAAAGGCACATGTGAAATGAAAGCAGTGAAACCCTGAAATTTACCTGGTATAGGTCGCATAAGTTGGAACATTGACAAGCTGCAACACACCACCAAAAAGTACCACAATTCAGAACAAAACTGTCATTCTACACCTCTACAACAAAAATCACAAAGGGAGAGAGTGAAAGAAAAACCTATCATGAGTGATGTCAGAGAACTTTTTGGGAGCCCAAGACATGAGCATGTTGCCGATACAGAGCAAGCTTCCCTCGTAGTCGACCCCATTCACCTTGAAACCCGTGTCAGTGTATCCTTGAAATCGGAGCTGGTCATCCGGAACGTTGTCGATTAAATTGATCTGATCGTACAGAGAGAATGCGCGTCTCAACGACGGAAGCGATTGCTGGGCTCGGGTCTTCAGGTGGGCTTCATTCCGGAGGCTCCGAATTAGGTTCGGTAATGCCCCCGCCACCGCACCACTTCCTCCTCTCAGCCCCATTTCCTCCGTCTCTCCTCTCTTGCCAGACGAGGTTTATATATGAGTTTAGTGTGAAAAGACGGAAATACCACTGCGCTTTGAAAGACTTAAATACCCTTAACTTCCAAAAGCCACCACCATTCCTCCAGCACCACCGTCGTCAGCAGAACGCCAGACCCACGAGGCCGGAAGGTTTTTATTTTATTTTTTGGGCTTGCAGTGATGCTTCATTTGCTTCCTACTAGAACTAAGAACTATGAAATTGTTATAAGTTGGTGCTGAATTTAATTTGCATATGAATTTTTTATCTATTCTTTTGGATATTCATACTTCAATCAAGCTGTTGTATTCATGATCAAGTCGTTTCTAATTATTGTTGCAGCGAGTGATCTACTTAGTTTCCCTTGATATATATGCTAGTTTTAATAGCAAAAATGGATTGACATCATGCAGACTAGTAATTTAGACCCTTGAAACTGATTAGGTTCGTGGACAGTGATCACAATATGTCAGAATTCATTGTTTGGGTCATGGTGTAGTTATTCATTGAGAGATGAATGGTTGATATATTTATAGTTTTGTAAGAGGGGGAGGACCTTGATTTTGACGATTTATTTATGATTCAGAATCAATAATGGAGCGGTTCAAATGCCCCAGAAAGAGTTCTGGATCTTGTCATTTTTAACTTTAGAAGGATGTGGAGTTGAGATTGGACAAGGATATAGCTGAAATTGTCATGAAGTGTGTCATGTCACAACTGGATCCTTCAGAACCTGACTGCTTTTGTGTTTCTTCATCAGAGGGATGGAATGCAAGTCTTCTTAATTAGTCCCTTTCGGCTGCAGTGTATTTTCCTTATTGTTGTTGGCATTAATATGCTGCGCATTGTTGGTCACAAGGTCTCTATGCATATATTTGTATAATTGTATGTCAACAAAGGAAACATGCCTGCCAGATCCTATGATTTTGAGTAGACCTGTCTGTCTGCATCAATTTGTCCTTATGAATAACCATGTGTGTATTGACTTTGATCATCATGTCTCTGTCCATTTGCATATCATACTCAATATTCTGTACTGTTTGATTTCAAACTGCATAATATATCCATTGATTGCATTTTTCTAAGAGGGTGGCTGCTTCTTCCTCCTCTTCTTACCCGTTATCATGTTGAGCTTCAGAGGGGAAGAAACACTCTAGGAGTCGAGTGCAGTTGAAAAAAAAAATGAATAAGAAGGCTAAATAGAGCAAACTACACTGTGTCTGGTAAAGATCGCTTAGAAGGAAGACATACTCTTCGCCTTCAGAATTTTCGAGTGAATTGTGCAAAGACTTGGATAGGAAATTGATTTTCCACATACGCGGCAGAATATATTTTGTTATATACATACTTCAAATGATTGGATAATCCAATTGTATTTATATATACATTTGTGTGAGTTGAAAAGGAAGAAGAAATTCATTAGCATTGACATTTCTCATTTCCATATAATTTCATGTATATTTTGAGGAACATAAACGTAGAGATCGTGGAACTTCCTCTCTAATTTCCCTTCTCCGTGTGGAATTTGTGACAAGACGTTAGTCACTTAGATTAAAGTTTCTCCCTTTCTATTAGGCTTAAGCTTGGGCTTTAAATTACAAACTACAAAACTAAAATTCTTCATCTAATCATTGCATTTGTAAGAAGTTTTCATTTATGGCTGCTGCCTCCTCTTACCGTTATCATGCTTTCTTGAGTTTTAGAGGGAAAGATACCCGCAAGGCCTTCACAGATCACCTCTACAGTGCTTTGCAGTGCGCTGGAATCCATACTTTTAGAGATGATGATGAGATCAAGAGAGGAGCTAATATAGCCAGAGAACTACAAAAGGCAATACATGAGTCACCAGTATCTATAATTGTCTTCTCCAAAGGCTACGCTTCCTCACAGTGGTGCCTGAACGAACTTGCAAGGATCATGGAACATCACAGAGTTGATAGACACCTCGTTTTGCCCATTTTCTATGATGTGAATCCATCAGAGGTGAGGACGCAGAGTGGGAGCTTCGCCGAAGCATTTGCCAAACATGTAGTCGAGCAAATTTTGGACAAGGTGGAGGAGTGGAGAAGAGCCCTTAGAGAAGTTGCAGATTTGGGAGGGATGGTTTTAGGAGATCAGTAAGTATGTCATTCCAATTCAAAAGTACGTCATTCCAATTCAAAAGTACTAGGACTTTTCTCCAAAACTCTATTCTTTGTATAAATCCACATGAAGTAGTCCTATATATCATCATGCAACCTTTCTAAAATTTTGTAGTGAATCAGGCATGTAGCACCTATATAAAGTTAAAAACAACTAGCATGAGTACAAGGATTGCCATTATTTGCAACCTCCGGTACATCTTATTAATTTTGACGTATCTCTGATTTTTAGGTATGAGTCCCAGTTCATCCATCATGTTGTTGACGAGATTGGAAGGATGCTGGATCACAACGCATTTAAGGTTCGTTCCAAAATTGTTGGAATGCATTATCGTGTGCGACAACTGAACATGTGGTTAAAAGATCGATCGAATGATGTCGATGTAGCTGTCGTCTATGGCAAGCGTGGAATTGGAAAAACAACGATGGTTCGAGTTGCTTATAACCTCAATTTCTACAGATTTCAAGGTAACAGCTTCCTTGAAGATGTCACAGCAACTTCAGAAGAACCCAATGGTATTCTTAACTTGCAAAGGAAACTTCTTTCTGATGTCCAAAGGAGTGGGGAGACAGAGCCTATAGATGTCAGCAACACAGATAAAGGTAAAAGCAAGATTAAACATGCAGTATGTTGCAAAAGAGTTCTTATTGTTTTTGATGATGTAGACCACTCGGACCAGTTAAGTGCAATTATTGGAAAACGGGAATGGTGCTATCCGGGAAGTAAAATTGTCATTACAACTAGACACGAGGATTTGCTAAAAGATCAAGAGATTCCTCATGCCGTCTTTGAGGTTGAACCATTTGATGAGTATGAATCACTTGAGCTTTTTAGTTGGCGTGCCTTTGGACATGCCCATCCTTTCGAAGGATACCAGGAGCTTTCGAAACACCTGGTAAGATATTCTAATGGAATTCCATTAGTTCTTCATATCCTAGGAGCTTATTTGTCTCGGAAAAGTGTAGATGAATGGCAAAGTGCATTGGAGTCTTGGAAAAGCTAATAAATCCAATCATGATAGAGCATAACGGTATTCCTTGATATTGTAGTGAAGGAGATCAAAACCACCATACCAAAAACTGTGACTGTGAAAAGTCCGTTCTGCGCATGCTATATACTAGTTAAGGAATCATTCCTTTCATTATTTGTTTATACTAGTTCCTCTGTAGTTTAAAGTTTGTATAGGGTAACTATTGTTTGGTTTCTCGTTCTTATTAATAAAATTTTGTTGCTTTTCTTACATGGAAGTATCATATCTAGAATATGCAGTACAAGCATCCAGTGCTCAGGGAAATATTGACAAAAAAAAAAGTGCACTCAAAAGTGTTTGCCTCTCCCTGTACGTGTATGTGGAGACGGGTCTGGGAAATGGATCATAGCTTGCTGATGAAATATTTGGATGCCTGTTCTCTAAACTAGTCAATGAAACACCTCCAGACGCATGGTTAATATCCACCAAAACGAGCATGCAAATAACCAAGAACCTTACAAAGTCATGACTGGACGCTAAACAAGTCCCCAAACCTGAAAGTCCCAACCTCTGACTAAGAAAATCATAACAGGAAAAGAAAGACAATTGCCATGTTAACTCGAGACAAGAACCACCACGGATTTAAAGAGAACCCATTTGCCGCCGGAAAACCCTAAATGCATCATCAACAAGGCGTTTGAACTTTGAGGAACCTAACTCTAGTAAGGGTCCGGTTCAAATGACACCATATTTTACACAAGTTTTTACACGATTTGTGAGTCATCAGATTTAAAAACATTTAATGACCTAGATTTATTGTTTGAATGATGTCAACTAAACACCAATTGACATGGAAAATGACATGGCATTATAATTGATTAGATTTCTTTTCTTAAAATAAATACAAACTTGAGTAATACACTAGTTCAGATCAGAATTGAACTAAACCTAACTATATATATAGCAGAAGAACAACGTATCCATGATTTATGTACAAGATTTATGGACACCAAAAGAAAGATGATTCACACTTCTATAATCACCAATTGTCATCTCCAATTCACCATCGTCAAATCCCCATCTTATTAATCAAGCTATTGATATATGAACCCTTGATTGCTACTGGTGTTCCAATACGTTTACTGTATATATATAAAGATTTGAAGATTTGAAGAAAATGTCAAATGTGCATAGTCTATATATAAAGATTTGAAGAAAAATACGATATTCGGGATCAACAAGCTTGAGAGTCTTGTCAAATGTTAAATTGATATGTATAATAAAGCTCCCGAGCCTTAATTTTTGCTTTGGATCTCAACCTTGACGTTGGAGCTCTTGCCCATCTTCAGAGCTTTCACTTTTGACTTGATCGACTCCACGTCTCCACCAAGCTCTGCAATTGGTAATTTGGTACGCCATCTTAGGTTGATTGTACCAAGAAGAAGAAAATTGTGCAGGTTGTTGGTTTTTGATCTGCAATCCTTCTTCTTCATTGTTTTGTTGATCGTGTTCAATTTCTGAATCCCTCAATTTTGATTTTATTTTTCCTAATAAAGAGAAATTTAATCTAATATAATTTTTTATTCATGATAAGTAATGCCATGTCATTTTCATGTCACTTGGTGTTTAGTTGACATCATTCAAACAATAAATCTATGTCATTAAACGTTTTTAAATCTAATGGCTTACAAAACGTGTAAAAACTTGTATAAAATATAGTGTCCCTTGAACCGGACCCTCTAGTAAAGAGAAATTTCTAGCTTCTAGCCACTTTAGATTTAACGAAATATCTGCCATCATACCATGGGTAGACTGTCAAACCTTCCACTTTGTTGACCAGACAAATGTGACGACCTTGTAGTGTCTGGGTATCCTAATTCCTAAGTGAAGCAAAACTATTACTATGGTAACATCTCAAAAATGGAGCCCTGGTCAGAAATTATAACGTTTCCCAAGCTTTCAACTAAATACCTACATCCCTTTCAAAAAAAAAGAAAATATACATACATCACTAACTTTTTCTGAGTTTAAACATATAATCAAACACACAAATCATAGTCCAATTGTTTTACCATCCGAAAAAATTTCGTGGGAATAGATCAAAACCAAATCCACCCCAGTGCTCAAATAACTTAAATACTGGTGCACACAACAATTGAGGACAAAACACAGCACCAAAATGTTCTGACCAACTTTCTTGCCGAGGGACACCAAAAAATAAGTGCGTAAAATAATTCTTTGACCATTAAAAGATATATATATATATATATATATATATAGTCAGGATCCAGAGAGGACGTCCGCACAGTCGTTAAACGTGCGGACGTCCCTCTGTTCTCCACCGTACGGCTCCGACGACGGCGCGCTTCCACCCTAACAGCCTCTAGCAGCGTCCCCGATCACTTTTCCTTTCCGGCGAGTCCGCCGAATTCCAGTTTTCTGGCGAGATCACTCAAAACTTCAAACAAAATCGATCTCGCCGGAAAACTAAAATTCAACGGACTCACCGAGGACGGAAAGTGATCGGGACACTGCTAGAGGCCGCTAGGTGATGGAGGAGCGCCGTCGTCGAAGCCGTACGGTGGAGAACGGAAGGACGTCCTCATTAGATCCTCTCCGTGTGGGTGTGTGTATATATATTCTGGTGTTGTAAACAAGATTAGGCTGTAGAATATGAGAAAAGCAGTGCAGCAGGATTGAAGCCATAATTGAAAGCAAGACACTAAGCGTATACAAATCACTTCAGAAGATGTAATTGATAATTGATCATGCTGAACAGCTAACTCTAAAAGAAAATCCAATTGAAGTTGTCATTTAAGCCCTCCTAACAAAATCAAATATCAAAAACCATTTCTAGATAGTTCACAGTAGCAAAATTCACATTCTACATAGTTAAACAAGACCCAAAGGTGCATTGAGCTGGACAATCAGTCCCCTTTCTTCCTGAAGGAGCAACCCTCAGTGAGCCTGGCTTGCCCGCCAGTAGGCTGGCACAACACTGTCTGGCAGTTCCCACACACCACAACGGTTTGCGAGTGACTGAACACTGTAGTTCTGCAAAAAGTGGTTCCATTCAGTTTCACTATTTCAAAAATATGTGAACATACCATCAATAGGACCATAAGAAAAGAGCATGAAAAAAATATAAATAACATACATGTTGAAACATCCTTGACATTTGACATCCTGTACAAGAATAAAACAATCAATCGATCACCGACCCGAAAAAGAAATAGATCAATCAGGAACATATGTGTCAAAAAGATGATTTAAATACCATGAAAAGAATTAGGGGTCTGCACAAGCCGCTTGAGCTTGTGCTTCCTCTCCTCCAGATCAGCCGGTGGATGAAGCAAATCGATATCATTCTGAAGAACCTGTTCACAGACACAATAACCACCTCTTAAAAACAGAACCACACTTGCATCATAAACTTAACTAACACAGAGCTGATAGCCTACTTCAAATTAGGGGATATCTAAACCCTAGTTGGATCTGCCTAAAAGGTAATACCCAAGACCAAGTTTCGAACAGACCCAGAAAAAGCCAAAAAATTTAACCGAAGCAAAACCTGTAAGCCTAATCAATATCCCTTTGCCTCCTTTCGACTTCAAGCATTCGTGTTCGTATTATATAGCTATCAGCTGCTAACGAAAAGTCGAAACATTTAGGAAGACTCACCATGTTGATTGATGCAGTGAAGGTCGAAGAAGCAAACGGCGAGCCGGCCATCACCGAAATGACGAAGCTTAAAAGGTGTTATAATATTTAAATAAAAACTACCATGTTCCTTCATAGCTTTGGCCTTGTACCGGACAACAATTACAATCCAGCAATTGATTCTCCAGACAAATCAAAGCCGCCAATAGGGCCTTATTGGTAGTCCAGTATTAACAAGCTGAATTTGACTGAAAGTCACAATTGCCGTTTTCACATAAACTACAAGGCCGGAATGATGCATCCGGAAGATGATAGCTACTTCTTGCCAATACCTCCAATTCCAAACAAGCTGACTGATTCAATAGGCCTACAATGGCAGTTAACACCAAGATTAGTCCTAGCTAAGAATATAGCAATCAAGCCACACAGTTTGTAGGAGCCCAACACAAACCCAACTTATAATCGTACACAGTACACTGATGTTAAACACCTGGACTTACTTGATCTTTGATCTTCTGCCAGAGAATCCTGCCCATACAGAGGAACTGGAAAATCCTGTGAAGGCGAAATCAACAAAATATTTTGAGCCAATGTGGCAAAACTGGAGAGTATCCCCAGAAAACAAAGTAGCCACCAAATCTACAACTTTCAAAACCTTGAGAAGTACTAGTTTTAACCAAAAACAGAAACATAGAAGTTCTAACCTCTAAAACAGGAACCGGAACCGGAACTGGAGCCGCAACCATTCATATTCGGTGTTCGACGAAAGAAGATTGTGATGAGAAAGGAGAAGGAGGCTAGAGTCTGAAAGAAAAAGATGAATGAGGCATGGTTTGGCTGAGACTTGATAGCTCTTATATATAGTGAGTATGAGGGTCACAGAAGTTAGGGTTTCAAGAATTGGAAGGTTGACTGGGATTGAAACTTGTAATGGATGCCACCGAAGTCTGCAGAAGATGGAAAAAAAAGGACGATTTGAATTCAAAACTCAGTGTTGACTGACACATTGTTCAGAAATGCAGGTTTGACTGTACTGAAGATTTTCTGCACACTACACTAGTGTTAGCAAATCTTATATTGAGGTTGGTATGAACTTCATGGACTATGTGATTATTGATTAATGATGATATTTCCCTCAAGCATATAACAAGTTTTGGTGGAAGTGTTATATATACCTTGTCTGTTACACACTACCCCCAAAACATGAACACTTTGATCGTACATGATGACTTTAAACTTTTCAGTGTGACAACGGAAATCCATATACAAATGATTCAATAGATTAAGGCAAACGTGTATTCTCATAATCAATGAATTTTATCAAACTATCATTGGTAACATTCAAACATGGCACGCCCATCATATTCATATCTGTACAGAAGACTAAAGACCGGTCATCAATTGAAAAACCTGGACAAGAACACGATCAATCATAAACATAACTTCTTAAAACAATTCAACGGCTAAATAGCAACAAGATGAGAAACTACTAATACTCAAGATTAGCCACACCCACAAACTGTTTTTCATAATTATGATTTTGACTACCAGGCACTTGGTTAACGAGCCAACAAGACATTAGACATGGCTATCTTGTCAAGTCTCCCATGGCTTTGTGCCTATATCATACTGGTGCTGTATAGTAGACTTACGAGTGAGCGCGGTGCGGTGTGGTGCGGTTTAAGGCCGAAACCCCAGTGCAGACTGCATTTTTGGTGTTCTAATTTTACAGACTGTAACTGCTTTTAAATCATGCAAACTGCTTTTAAATCATGCAAACTGCATTTTCCGTTGAACTGCATTTTCGGTGCAGCTCGGTGCGGTTTGTTTCAAACCGCATTACATAGTTAAACATCCTCATTCAAACTGAAATAAAAACATTCATTCAACTTACATATAGTTAAGTTCATTCAACTATAAAAACATTATAAAAACATCCTCATTCAACTTACAAATAAAAACATTCATTCAACTTCCGGAATAAGAAGAAGAGGTGGAAACAGTGGAACCGGTCGAGGAGCTACCAGTGGAGGTGGAGGACTCGGTGAAGGGGATGGTTCGACTGGTTCCGATGCTTGCAGAAGGCGAGGACGAGGGCGTGAAGGACGACATACCATTCAGTGAGTCCCCTTCCATAATCTGCAAAACACAAAAACCCCAAATCAATTTCCAAACCTAATTCAATTTGAACGAAACTGGAAACTCTAATTCATCTTTCAAAGAGAGAATAAGAGAAGATTAAGAGATTGAGAGAAGAGAGTAGAGACCGTAAGTGAGGGGAGAAGAAAAGTTAAGAAAGAGATGCGGCTAGGGTGGGAGAAGAAAAGACAGTGAGAGAGACTGAGAGAAGAGAGAGGTAGAGACCGTAAGTGAGGGGAGAAAAAAAGTCAAGAAAGAGATGTGGCTAGGGTTGGAGAAGAAAAGTCAAGAAAGGTGGGAGAAGAAAAGTCAAGAAAGAGATGTGAAAGTGGGAGATGCGGCTAAAACTCTAACTTTCTCTGTCTCTCTATATATAGTATATATACATCTACATAATGTAATAGAAGCGGGTCGGTCGGTTTAAAAGCGGGCGGTTTTGTACCCGGAACTGTAACCGCACCGGATCAAACGGGGTCGGTGCGGTGTGTGAGCAAAACGACGTCGTTTTGCTTAAATTCGGTTAGCCGCACCTAATATTTCGATGTAATACGGGCGGTGGCTGCATTTCGGGCTCAATATGCCCGGGCCTAAGTAGACTAGTCCTCACTGATGGAGCAGGATCAGTATACGACTGGCAAGATTTCTAATTTCTTCACGAGACCTTTTCAGTGCTGCTTCTTTGTGCAAACCTGAAGCCAAGCAATGAATTAAATAGTACATTTAATAAGGGAGACTTAATAACTTAAAAGAAATGGCTGCAAATTGGAACTATAGTATATCTTCATGCTAGTTTTCATCCAGAGCACATCAATTAGGTCTAATAGCAAAAACTATTGCGCTTCCGATGGGCAGTAACTAGATAATATATAGCCTATTTACATGCCACAAAAATCTTCTAGAATAGAATCCACGACATGCACATGTATTCCTAATCTATGTTAGCTTTAGGGTGTGTCTATTGCCACCTCATAAACTATTTTATTCACCTCACGTTCTCTTTACACCTGATTTATATATTTTTAATTGTAAGTCTACTTTGTTCACCCATTTACAATACCTAAATGGTGCGTCTATTGCCACCTCACAAATCACTTTGTTCACCCCACGTTCTTTTCACACCCCACTTATATATTTTTAATTACAGATCTACTTTGTTCACCCATTTAAAATACCTGAAATACCCTTTTCTCATATTTGCTTTGTTCACCCTAATTTTTCTTTTTCACCCTACATATATTTTTTTTCAATTTCAGATTTGCTTTATTCACCCTACATTTGATCTCTTCTCACCCCGCCTATATATTTTTAATTTTACATTTACTTTATTCACCGATTTGCAATACACGTAATATCAGCCTCTTCCGATAGCCATTGAACTCCAAAAACAAAATAAAATTGAAGAAAATCATAAGATTAATATCATTTGGGTAAGTGGAATCACAAATTGAACAATAAAAATCATATTAAAGTATAAATCTCAATTAAAGAACAAGAAAAAACTCTCAAACTTAACAACTCATTGGTATTCGTCGATATCAAGATGCATAATGTCTATAAACTCTACTTGGAAAAAACTTTGACGCCAGTGAAAAAAAAAATTGAATATATATAAGTGAGCGACTAGACATGAAAATTTACGTATAAAATAGATATGAGAAATAATGAGTAAAGGAATAGACGAAAATATATATATATATATATATATATATATATATATATATATAAACAGTTCACCTCATCTTCAGTTGAATGCTAGTGTCTTCTTCACACTTCATAGAAAGATTGAATATGATAAATTATGAGTTAAGGTTTATGAAGTACGTGTTTATCTAAAAAAAAAGAATTTGTAATAACTTATTGTCCTTTGCTGTAAATTTACATTAGGGTATATTAGTCATTCAATAAATCAACAACGTGTGGGGTGATTAAAGTGGATTGTGGGGTGACAATAGACGCACCCTACCTAAAATACATTTTTTTCTATTTTTTCTTTATTCACCCTAAATTTTTTTCACCCTACATATATTGTTGAATTAAATTTAGTTTATCCCCCAAACATTTAGTGGCAAAATCAGTTCAGTCCTATAACTATTTTTTAAATCAGTTCGCCCCTTTAACTTTTGTAAACACATCAATTAGGTCCAATTTTTGAATTCCTCTCACAATATGACGTTACCAAAGTTGTTGGAACTGGCAAATAGACCCATAATTTTAGACATTTCGTTGAAAATGAGAGAATAAAGCTGAATTATAGGTTCCCTTGATATTTGGGGGGTAAACTGAATTTAATTCAAAAATGAGATAGACGAAGCATCAACAAAGAAAAAAAAAGAGACGAAAAAAATATATATAAACAGTTCACCTCATCTTCAGTTGAATGCTAGTGTCTTCTTCAGACTTCATAAAAAGATCGAATATGATAAATTCTAGGTTAAGGTTTATGAAGTACATGTTTATCTAAAAAAATAAAAATAAAAATTTATAATTTGTAACAACTTATTGTCGTTGCTGTAATTTTACATTATGGTATATTAGTCATTCAATAAATCAACAACGTGTGGGGTGAACAAAGTGATTTGTGGGGTGGCAATAGACGCACCATAACTGTCTCAATCTGGGATCCGGATCCTCTTCTTATCTTTTTCTCTTCTAACCTATCTAACACTACCAGGACAAGCACTTTAGCCGACGAAAAAGTTTCGTCGGCATGTTAGCTTAATTCGTCAGCTAAGATCTTGTCTCTTCGGCTAAGATTTCGTCGGAAAAAGGTCGTCGGCGATGACTTTAGCCGACGAAAAAAAAATTTTGTCGGCTATAGTCCCACAGTTTAGCCGACGAAAAACATGTCGTCGGTTTTTTTCCCAGACTTTAGCCGACTAAACAATTAAAAAAATAACTATAGCCAACGAAATATAGTATATTTCGTCGGCTAAACCTTATAAAAAAATTAAAAAAATAACTATAGCCGACGAAATATAGTTTGTTTCGTCAGCTAAACCTTATAAAAAATTTAAAAAATAACTATAGCCGACGAATTATGGCATATTTCGTCGGCTAAACCTTATAAAAAAAAATTAAAAATACTATAGCCGACGAATATAGTATTTAAATATCGTCGGCTAAAGTTGCTGGTTTTTGAAAAAAAAAACTGCAGAAACTTTCGGCCACCTCCAATCACTACCAAAATTTGACAGAATATTCCTCTCAACATTTTGAACAACTTTCTAGAAGAAGTCAAAGCCCAATTTTAAGCCTAAACAAGTCAATTGAATCAAAATATAAAAATCCCTAATTTTAAACCCTAAAAACTTCAAATCTTCGATTTCCTTCACACACACCGAATCGAGCTACCAAATTCTAGGGGAATGTAGTACTAATCAAACTCAACTTATCCATATATAGAACTCACCAAATGGTGACCTGAGGAAGGAGAAATTCGATCGACACCGAATCCGAACTGGCGGAGTTTTGGAACTCGATTTATCCCTCACAGCGGCGCCACTTGTCCAACAATGAAGTAGAGACGACGGCGAAGCTTTTGGGACACGTGTGGCGGTCTCCGGTGGCTTGACGGCGGAGCTAGGCCGAGAAGAAAATCCGAAACTTTTTCTGATTTTCTGACTTCTTACCATCCACCTCCGGTAAAACTCATATATAAAGAACTTTACCTGACGAAATTCTTTATTTTCGTCAGCTAAACTCTTTTGAAAATTTTCGACTTTAGCCGACGACTTTTCATATATTTTTATCGGCTAAAGTCCTTTGAAAATTTTCTTCCAAATTTGGTTTACCGCCAAAAAAATTTTGACCTTAGCCGACGACTTTTTTAATATCTCGTCTGTTAAAGTCTATAAATTTACGAAAACGCTCATATCTCCCTCTATATTACGTAGTTTGGTCAAACCTTCCACACGAAAAACTTTTATGTAGATGAGACGCAACCGCCTATATAAAAATTTTGAGACATTTATCTTCCGACGATAGGGCTCCCCATAGGGAATAATAACTGTAAATAGGGTTGATTGCTACTATCGGCACCGAGACATTACCCGATTTACATGATTTTTGAACCATAACCGTATTTCACCATTCTGAACACATTTTATTTCACAAGATTTTTGATAATTTTGCTTCCTATGTAGAGTTGGTTCACAAAGTTGTATAACCTACTAATCAAGTTATACAACATTAGTAGACACGTTGTGATTCCGATGACTAAAATTCACAAACCAAAATTCAACCTTCAGATATGGTCATTATGATGAAAGATGTCTGTGGTAAAAAATTCAACTGGATCCGACAACGTTAAGGGCTCGATCGAAACGGTCAACCCTAATCCATCGTCACTTATCACATGAAAACACTCATATCTCCTTCTATATTACGTATTTTGGTCAAACCTTCCACATAAAAAACTCTCACGTAGATGAGATGCAACTGCCCATATAAAAATTTTGAGACATTTACCTTCCGACGATAGGGCTCCCCATAGGGAATAATAATGGTAAATAGTAGACACGTGATTCCGATGACTAAAATTTACAAACCAAAATTCGACCGTCAGATATGATCATTATGACGATTGTTGTCTATGCTAAAAAATTCAACTGGATTCGACAACGTTAAGGGCTCGATCGAAACGGTCAACTCTAATCAGAAATAAGAAAACTGTATTTTGAAACCCTAAACGGACTCGAATGGCCAAAAAGGCCCATATGTCATGGCAATAGCGATGATTTTGACTCGTAGGGCCGTTACGCTTCCAGAAAAGTATCACAATAGTCAATCTGATACCGAATGCCAAATCTGCAACATAGTGAATAATAAGGGTAAATTACATTGACCGTAACTATCGGCACTGAGACTTTACCGGAATACCGTGATTTTTCAACCGTAGACGTATTTCACCATTCAGGTCATATCTTATTTCACGACTTTTTTGCGTTTGAAGGTTCTATGTATAGTTTTTTTTTCCCAGATGAGTTGTTGTCCAGATCTGCAAATATAAGGCACTTTAGCCGACGAAATTATAATTTTCGTCGGCTAAACTTTTAAAAATTTCGTCGGGTAAAGTTCACAGACTATAGCCGGCGAAAAAAATTATTCAGCCGACTAAATTTTAATTTCGTCGGCTAAAGTTGACCATAGCCGACGAAAATTTTAAATTAGCCGACAAAGGAAAATTTTGTCGGCTAAAGTGGACTTTAGCCGACGAAAAAATAATTCGTCGGCCTGGTTTTTTTATTTTCGTCGGCTAAAGCCTTTCTTCTGGTAGTGTAAGTTTTCTATTAGATTAAGACACTTGTCAGTTTCCACATCTCATGGCCCGTATCTCCTCCTACTATAATAGTTGCTGATTTTACAAAAAAAAACCTCCATAATCTCTTTCTCCCTCTCTCTAATTCTGTCATCTTCTTCCTTCATTTTGACCTTTTCCCATATCACTCACTCTCTCAATTCCAAATTTCACACCACAACGGCACAACCAAGTACTATAACTTAACAACTCAATTTGCAGAAGCAACCAATTATGAATCATCTCCACTATTATACCAACCACAGAAGACTACTTATACCATTGGAAATGTCAACAAAAAGCAAAATGGGTGGCGATTAAAGGTACTTCACTTATGCTCAGGTCCCAGACCACAACGCCCCAAAGGATTGTTAGCTTGCAAAGGTTCTCATTGTTCCCATTTATCACCACCACCACTTTTCGTCAAATCAAAATTTGCCAAGCCCACCGTCGTGTCCTCTTCCGGAAGCAGAGTTCACTGCCATCGAATCAAACAAGGTTTTTAGATTTTCTTTTTCCAAGCACGGATTTGGCAATTAATCTTGATGAGAAACATGAGGAGCTATCATAGTTGGTTGTGGCAGTGGATGCGATTAAGGCACTTGGAAATGAGAATTGGTATCCAAACAAATGCTTAAGCTCTTCATAATTGTGTTGCTATTGTTCATGTACAAAATTAGGTCTTTGAGGTTGTAGTCCTTGTGGGATCAATCCGTAACTTGAATTACTGAGTGTCTTGGGTCGGAGGTACAAGAACTCTGCACACAAGGATTGTGTGAGTATGATAAGAGAAGAAGAGAAGAAGAGAGGGAAAAGAAAAGAGAAGAGAAGTAAAAAAGTTGTATGCCATTAGATCTAAGCCAGGACATGTGTCTTAATTTAATAGAAAGATCAAGAGAGGATCCGGATCCATACATGAAGCATCTCAATTTGGGTACCTAAGCTTTCTATTGGATACCAATTCTCATTTCCAAAGTGCCTTAATTGTATCCACTGCCACAACCAACCATGATACCTCCTCAAGTTTCTCATCAAGATTAATTGCCCAATCCGTGCTTGGAAAAAGAAAATCTGAAAACCTTGTTTGATTCGATGGCGGCAAACTCCGCTTCCGGAAGAAGACACGACGGTGGGCTTGGCAAATTTCGATTTGAAGAACGGTGGTGGTGGTGGTGATAAATGGGAACAATGAGAACCTTTGCAAGCTAACAATCCTTTGGGGCGTTGTGGTTGGGGACGTGAGCATAAGTGAAGTACCTTTAATCGCCACCCATTTTGCTTTTTCTTGACATTTCCGATGGTATAAGTAGTCTTATGCAGTTGGTATAATAGTGGAGATGATTCATAATTGGTTGCTTCTGAAATTGAGTTGTTAAGTTATAGTACTTTGTTGTGCCGTGTGAAATTTGGAATTGAAAGAGAGTGAGCAGACTCACTAGAGTGATATGGGAAAAGGCCAAAATGAAGGAAGAAGATGATATAATTAGAGAGAGAGAGAGAGGGAGAAAGAGATTATGGAGGGTTTTTTTTTGTTTGTAAAATCAGCAACTATTATAGTGAGAGGAGATACGGGCGGATGTGGAAAATGACAAGTGTCTTAATCTAATAGAAAACTTAGATAGGTTAGAAGAGAAAAAAATAAGAAAAGGATCCGAATCCTCTTTTATGTATTGTCATATATAAAAGAAGGGCAAAAACCCCTAAAAATGGAAGTTAAGGAATTAACAGTCCAGAAAAAAGGAATCATATACGCTACTTGCAGCAATTTGCTAAAATAAAAAAAAAAAAACATTAAAACGTTATCCATCTAGGCAAACTAGCAGGAAAGAATGTTGGTACCAAAAACAGAAATGAAAACGTTTGACCCGATTGATTGTTGTTTCTACTCTCTACCGTGTCAGCCCTCCTGAACTTGCCAAATGTTTCCAAATACATGTTTTTTTCTTTTTGAGGAAAAGGAAAAGACATGTTCTTTGGAACAACTAGGTCATCAAACCTAAGACCTATTCACCCGGAACAACAATAATAAAAATAAAAAAGCGCAAAATTGTGAATATCCATATCAAGTCAGCTGACTACTACTGCAGTACACTCTCCCTCTTTCTCTCTGTAATCTCCGCCATATCCAATGGCTTCTTCATCATCATCATCACTTGCTGTTCTTCTTCTTCCACCAAACCCTAGCAAACCCTCGCTTCACTGACCCAACTCTCCTTCTGTTTCTCTCTCCTCTGCATATTCTAAAATGGCGTCAACGCCGCCGCACTGCTCGATCACAGCCACCAAGCCGTACCAAACCCACCAGTACCCACAAAACCAGCGCCTCAAGTCTCACCGCCAAACCCGCCCCACCAACCAATGGCCCACCACCCACCACGTCTCTCTCTCAAAGCCTCTACCTTTACCGCCGCGCCCGCCGCCGCGAACGGTTCCCAAGCCCGCCTCCGCCGCCGGACCCGTTCCGTCGTCGTTTTCATCTTTCTGCCCTCCGGCCAAGTCCGACCTCGTCTCCGCCTTCTCCGGCCGCCGCTCGACCCGGATGGTGTCCAAAATGCACTTGGGCCGGCCCAAGACCACGGTGGGGTCCCGCCACTCGCCGCTGGCGGAGGAGGCCCTGGAGACCGCTATTCGGTTCGGTAAGGACGATTTCGCCCTTGATGACGTTTTGCATAGTTTCGAGTCTAGGCTTGTGTCCGATGATTACACATTTTTGCTTAGAGAGCTTGGGAACAGGGGTGAGTGTTGGAAGGCTATTCGGTGTTTCGAGTTTGCGGTGAGGAGGGAGAGGAAGAGAACTGAGCAGGGGAAGCTAGCTAGCTCGATGATTAGTACTCTTGGTAGGTTAGGGAAGGTTGAGCTTGCCAAGAATGTATTTCAAACTGCTGTCAATGAGGGTTATGGCAGGACTGTTTATACTTATTCGGCTTTGATTAGTGCTTATGGGCGCAGTGGGTATTGTGACGAGGCTATCAGGGTGCTCGAGTCCATGAAAGACTCGGGCGTGAAGCCGAATTTGGTTACTTACAATGCGGTGATTGATGCGTGTGGGAAAGGGGGCGTGGAGTTTAAGAAGGTGGTGGAGATTTTCGATGAGATGCTGAAAATTGGGGTGCAGCCTGATCGGATTACTTATAATTCTCTCCTTGCGGTTTGTAGCCGAGGGGGACTGTGGGAGGCGGCTAGAAACTTGTTCAGTGAGATGGTGGATAGAGGGATTGATCAGGATATTTATACTTATAATACGCTTTTGGATGCAATTTCTAAAGGTGGGCAGATGGATTTGGCATATAAGATTATGTCGGAGATGCCTTCAAAGAATATTTTGCCTAATGTGGTGACTTATAGTACTATGATTGATGGTTATGCAAAGGCTGGAAGATTAGAAGATGCCCTCAATTTATTTAATGAGATGAAGTTTTTAGCCATTGGTCTGGATAGAGTCCTGTATAATACATTGCTGTCACTTTATGGGAAGCTTGGCAGGTTTGAGGAGGCTTTGAATGTTTGCAAGGAGATGGAGAGTGTTGGGATTGCAAAGGACGTCGTATCTTATAATGCACTTCTTGGTGGGTATGGGAAGCAAGGGAAGTATGATGAAGTTAAAGGACTGTACAATGAAATGAAAGTAGAACGTGTATCACCAAATCTATTAACCTATTCAACATTGATTGATGTGTATTCAAAAGGTGGTTTGTATGTGGAGGCAGTGAAGGTTTTTAGAGAGTTCAAGCAGGCAGGGCTGAAGGCTGATGTCGTGCTATATAGTGAACTTATTAATGCTTTGTGCAAAAATGGGCTGGTGGAATCTGCTGTTTCATTGCTTGATGAGATGACCAAGGAAGGCATCCGACCTAATGTTGTCACTTATAATTCTATAATTGATGCCTTTGGTAGGCCAGCGACAACAGTGTGTGCAGTTGATGCTGGTGCCCGAGGCATTGTGCTACCCAGTGAATCTTCATCTTCAATTTCTGCAGGGGATTTTGACATTTCTGATAAGAATGTTCCAAATGAGGTGAGAGATAGGGAGGATACAAGAATTATGAAGATGTTTGGGCAACTTACAGCTGATAAAGCTGGTTATGCAAAGAAAGATAGGAAGGTCAGACAAGAAATCTTGTGCATTTTGGGTGTCTTTCAGAAGATGCATGAACACGACATCAAACCAAATGTGGTCACATTTTCAGCTATTCTAAATGCTTGCAGGTAAACAATCTCTTATCTCTCTCTCTTTTTAGCTTTATTGTACTGAAGATCTTTCTGCTGGAAGATTTGTTTAGTACTTTGCATTCCTAGTTACTTAGATTCATTGGTAGCCTCCCTATGTAAGTGTTTCAGTTTCAGTCACTTCGGTTGTATGCCTTACAATTGCATGACATGTCACATGTACGGCTTTCAAGTGCTTTCTGACAATCATGGCATGCATCTGAAATGTTTGGGTATGTCTCTGTGGGGCAGTTGTGCTATTTATGAATTCTTCTTCTTGGTTGCGAGTGATTTGCAGACTTTCAGTATATCTTATATGGTAGGGCTTTCGATTATATTTTACCAAGATCAGATGCAGTGGAAGACTGAATCATAGATGAGCACAGGATCCTGATTCCCAGGTCTAGAATAAGTTTCAAGGCTTAGGTGCAGTAGATTCGGTAGACATGAATCTATTGCAAATAGTGGATTTTATGAGGCTGTTTACTCATGTATAGTTGTCAGTCCTGGAAAGACACAACTAAAGCAGATGATACTCTACCTCCATAACATCACCATTGAGGTTTTCTGTTTAAAATGCCTATGATTAGTTGGTTGGTTTCAAATTATTATGTTGAGTTCAGTTGAAACCTATCTGCTCCCTTTCTATAATCTTTTGTTTTTCCTCGTAATAGATAGTCCGATGGCTTCAGCATGGTAATCTAATATCTATTCAATGGCCTTTGAATGCAGCCGCTGTAATTCATTTGAAGATGCTTCCATGTTATTGGAGGAACTGCGGTTGTTTGATAACCAGGTTTATGGTGTTGCCCATGGACTTCTTATGGGCTACAGGGGTAATGTATGGGTAAAAGCTCAGTCTCTCTTCGATGAAGTTAAGCAGATGGACTGTTCAACTGCATCTGCTTTCTACAATGCTCTTACCGACATGCTATGGCACTTTGGACAGGTAACATTTACAAATTGCCACCTTTTTTCTTCTTTTAGTGTACATCTTCTTTGCATTCGCCCATACAATTTAATCTCGAAGTGTTCTGTGAGGTTTTGATTCATTTTATATTTATTTTATCTTTTCCTGTTTAAATTAAAAGGTTATTATTATTACTAGTAATTTTTTTCTTATATACAGAAAAAAGGGGCGCAATTGGTTGTGCTTGAAGGGAAGCGCCGAAATGTATGGGAGAATGCATGGTCTAATTCACGATTGGATTTGCATTTGATGTCTTCTGGGGCTGCTCGGGCAATGGTTCATGCATGGTTGCTCAGTATACACTCTATAGTGTATCAAGGCCAACAATTGCCAAACCTATTAAGGTTTGCATTTTTTTATTCTACCAGTAACACTTTTTTTATTATTAAAATCATAGTTTTGATAAGAATGTGGAGTTATATGCTCTTTGTGCACAGCATTTTGACAGGATGGGGCAAGCACAGCAAAGTAGTAGGCGACAGTGCCTTGAGACGAGCAGTCGAGGCACTTCTCACCAGCATGGGTGCACCCTTTCGGGTTCACGAGTGTAACATAGGTAGGTTTATATCGACAGGCTCAGTGGCTGCGGCCTGGTTAAAAGAATCTGGCACACTGGAGGTGCTCATGCTTCATGATGATAGGGCTGAGCCAAACAGTGCAAATTTTGGCCAAATATCTGATTTACGAGCGCTCGCATTGTAGCGTTTGTATGTTGTATCTTAGCATGTTTATAAAGTGTACCATATGTATTATCATTTGAACAAACAGTACGGCTCTTCCTTTGTGCACAGAACTCCCCTTTGCAGTTTTTGAGTTTAATGCGACAAGGTTGAATTGTGATTATTATCTAACTATTATTCTTTTGATCAAAGATGTTTCTTTCATAAGTGGTCAAACTTGCAGTCAACGAGCAAGTACTAAATAGTGATCTTATTAAACTCGACCAATAGAGTAATGTACCTCCCTCCATTTTCTTTTTTCATACTACCCTCCATTTGATAGACTCGAGAACTTCTCTCGCTCTCAATGTCTGTTTTCAGTGAATACGAGCGTGGGGTGCCTTATTCTTTCCAGCAAATATATGAAGCAACCGGCACCCACTTGAAGTAGTGGAATACTTCTGCTATTGAGAGTTGGGCTACTGGAAGGAGAGCTTGGAAGGGCAAGAATGGGTGTTCTGCATCAACTATGAGGAAATGAAAGAAAAAACCCGGGCTGCACTTGAGGAGCCTAGCTGTGTTCCTGGAGTGCCCATTTTCTCCGCAGGAAGAGGCACAAGGAGTGGTGGACAATATCATTGAAGAGAAGTTACAAGGTTCTGCATTGAAATTCTGAGTTTGCTTAATTATTATTACTTTTGGTTGTATCTTGATCTGTGTTATTCACTTCTCGGTGCACTGTGTGTGAGTTAATTATGGATGGATGTCAATCATGTCATCGCTGGTGGCGGAAGAATGTAGCTAGCAGGCAGGAGAGCGAAATTTCTTCGAGCAAATCATATGCAGTATTTTGATTCGGCTATCTTTGTCGCACTACATACATATATACTAATATAGTTAACAAAACTCAAATCCAAAAAAATAGTCCAAAGTGTTTCCAAATAAGGAGGTGAGAACACTAGGTCGAATAAGATGTACTCTTATTCTAAGCGTTTAATTTGATCGGATCAAAAATAAAATTAAAATAAAGGAATTTAGGGTCTCTAGTCTTCATTCAATCTTTTCATACAACGATTTAAACACTTACACATTCATGGTGTAAGTACACCTAAGTGCGTATAATTTGCTCATGTAGGAGAGTATAGATGTTAAGTCAACCACCGGGCATTTCTTTGATTTTGTACTTTGATTTTCATTGAATAAATATATCATCCATTGTAAAAAAATTCATGTACTCTGACGTTTGGCTTCAATCTCGATCATGAAATGAAAAGCAATCCAACTCTTCCAATTGCTCATATGAAAGCTATTAGCATCAAAATTCATCATCCTCAAATCGCTCATCACATTGTGGGTTTCATTTCTTAAAAAATATCTTCACAACATCTCACGACACAACACTACATAATTGATTGTGAATTAAACTTTTCATATGCTCATATGAAAGTTATTAGCATCAAAATTCATGATCCTCTTCACAAAATCATTTTGATTCATCATACTCTAAGTCAGTTTAGATAGTTATTCTTCTCTTTTCCCAACCAAACAAAAGAAACCTTCAAAACTTGAAACTTGCAGCCTCATTGGGCTTCATCCTCAATGGCTCCTTCGACCAACACAGATCAAAAAGGAAAACGACCTACTATTCCAGAATTTATACACTACTTTTTTGTAAGTCTTCTAATACTGACACAGTTCAGTTTGGGACAACAACAACAACTACAACACCAAAAACAATTAATAGAACCTTCCAAGTGTGAATAAGTCAGTTTAAAAAGTTATTCTTCTTTTTTCCCAACCAAACAAAATGAACATTTCAAATCTTGGAACTTATCAACATGTTTCTTAATCAAAGAATTCAGAGAAAACAAGTTGAAAATCTAACATCATCCAACAAAACATGATTATGTGTAGTCCTCGTGATTCCAATTATTCCAACCTATGAGCATATGAAGGATTAAAGTGTCAACATCTCTTGTCTTCATCATCAAAGACAAAACATCAAAATTCATCATCCTCTTCTTAGTTTTCGTTGTGAAAATTAATTGCGTTTTGTGTTTAAAACATTATTGTCTCAACATAATACTCTTCTTGGTTTTAAAACATAATTGCCTCAACTTATCAAAATATATTTAGCTTCCAAGACGTTTTGTTTTCTTTTAAATATGTGCTCTTTAAATATTTTCCGTTGAACACTTTGGGAAAACCAATTCCTGCAAAGACATATTCCTCTTTCCCTCTTCCGAATATTTTTACTACACGCGAGAACACTGTTGCTCTCTCACCATTTTCCAACGCTCGAAATCTGCAGAAGCCGTCTCTGCAATTGATCTGCCGCAAAACTACTGCAATAATGAAGGGAGATGAGAATTTTTGACGACTTAATTTCAACCAGATCTTCTTTATATTGCACTAGAAGGTATTAGATTTGTTTTTTTTTAATTTTTTTATTTTTTATGTTTTGTTCTTAATTTCATCTAAGAGAAAACCAAAAACCAAACCGGATCCCTTTGCGTTGTTTGGTTCGTAATTTGCCCCTTTGTTTCATTTGCCAAAACAATATGGATAAGTTTGGTTTTCCTCAGGATGAGTTTGGTAACCCATTTCCTAGTCAGTCTAATGGCCAGAGATCTTTGGTTCCATATCTTGGCCAGAGCTCATCGTCGGCCAGTCCACCTCTGCAGAGTCAGTTAGATGTGATTAAAAATGATCTTGTTGGTTTTTAGAACTACCAAACGGCGATGAATGCTTTTATGCTTGACAAAATTCACAAGAACGACAAAAATTCATTGGAGATGCATGAGAAATCATTGGAGAGGCACGATAAAGCACAAGAGAGGCACAATAAATAATAATTGAAAGATTTGTAACCTTTGAACAATTAACAATTATCTTGTTAATGAACTTATAATCTTCTAATACATTTAAAAAGCAACAAACCACAACCACCAGTCATAGAAGAAAGATCCGAACGTAGACTTACACTCTACAATTAACCTTTGGACCACATCCACATCATATGGCACTCCAAATAGCCTTTCGCAACACACATCATGCCTATCCTAGCTTGATAATTCATTCCAACAAGCCTCCCCAAAGCATAATGCGCAACACACATAATGCCCATTCTAGCTTGATAATTCATTCCAACAAGCCTCCCCAAAGCATAATGGCCCAAGAACCCATCAGCAAATTTTAAAAGTTCCACCATATTTTCCGTTACCACATATTTTTGCCTAAGATAATCCATAATATAAAAAAAAAAATAGTCAATTGCTTGTTCTTTTCATCCTGGGAGCTCTGTTGTTGCGGATTTGTTCCAGAACGTATAGAACGTATTTGTAACATCCTGAATTTTGAAATTTCTCAAAATGTGTTTTTCCTCTTAGAATTAGAAACTAGATGTCGCCACAAGTTTGCCGTATTTTTTGATGAATTTTTCAGACTCCCGAGCTATTTTTAACGAATTTTCAAAATTTCGTCGAACTTTCATCGAAACTTATCGAACCGTTGACATGGCAGCTTCTTATTGGTCCAAAGGCTTACTTAGTGACCAAGAAAAGCTGACCAACATGTCAGATCATTTTCCTTAGTCATCCAAAATGTGTCACATAGTGGAAGAAAATGGTGTGTTTTGGTGTAGTGTGGACAAGTGTCCACTTGTCATTGGTTGTTCCATTCAAACCGACCCTAAACGTCGGCTTAGCTATGTGTATATATAGCTGATGAGTTCAGCAATTGTTCAAACTTCCTCTCTCCACAATTTTTCTCTCGTTTCTATCTCTCTCTAAAATTTATGATTAAACTTTGACGAATCATAACTTTTGATCCGTAACTCCGATTTCGACTCTGTGAAAGGCTACGGGTTCGTCTCGATGTCCTCTTTCTATCCCAGAAGTTTGGGTTAGATCTAACGGTGGTTCCTAGATGGCACGTTTTAGGAGGCTCGATTTACGATCGGTACTCGTAGTAGGATTTCGATGCTATCGAGGTGAGTGGATTTGTGTAATATGTTTCAAATATTCTTATTTGTTATCAAAATAGTTGAAAAACATGATTTTGATCTGTTTACGAAATATCTCTCTGTTTTCGAGTAAAACATGTCTATTTACGAAATATGCGGTGTTTATATATAATTATGTGTTAGATCTATTGTTTAACTAGTCATGGGACATGTGAACTTGTTGATTGGTTATGCCGAAGTAAGGATGTGACACACGGAGGTATAGGACTTAAAGGTCATTAGGTTCTCGTGGGGATCACTAAATTGAAGGATATCCAATAAGAAAGGATTGTGCGATGTGATGAATTGCGTGAAATGATGTGTATAAGATATACATATTTTATAGCGTGGGTAAATGACATGGCTTTGCGAGCATATTATATTGGTCTACTCTTTGAGCGCGTGGTTATGCTCACCCACCATCTCTAATATTTTTTTGTAGAAAAGTACTTAGGTTGTACAGAGCCGGGAAAATGGTAGCCGACGAGCCTAGAAGATAGTGTTTTTGTTTACTTTCCGCTTTGTAACACTCGCTCGCACCTCGAAATTGGCGTCTGGTGCTTAAAACCCGCCGACGTTGGGACCGGGGTGTGACAGTATTGCTCGCTCAACAGTGACAGCTTTCTTATGACGTCATGGTCAGGTGTGGGACACAGCTTTAGTCATATCATGTTCATCACGAGTCACATTACATTTGACCTGCGCAACAAGTTCGAACAGAACTTCCATTTCTCCAAGTAATTGGTGCTATATATAAAAAGGACAGAACATCACTTCAGTAGAAATAAACAAATCAAACCAAACTTTCTAATAGCTTCCTGAGCTCAAGTTGTTGTTGACAGAATCAGTGAAATTCGCTCATCACATTGTGTGTTTCATTCCTAAAAAAATATTTTCACAACACCTCACGACACAACACTACATAATTGATTGTAAATTAAACTTTTCATATATGCTCATATGAAAGCTTTTAGCATCAAAATTCATCATCCTCAAATCGCTCATCACATTGTGGGTTTTCTTTCTCAAAAAATATCTTTACAACATCTCACGACACAACACTACATAATTGATTGTAAATTAAACTTTTCATATGCTCAATTCTAAATCATAATAAAAAAGAACTGAATGAGTGAATAACTGAATGACATGAAAAGAAACCAAAATATAAATATATGAATGAATAAATAAATCACACAAGGCCAAGTAACATATTATGGGTTTTTTTTTTTTTGAATAAGTTATATTTTTTTACTTTGGCAGAAGACTAACATGTTATGTTGAAAATGAGCACAAATATCTGTAGAGACAGAACCAGAATTTATAACTTGTTGCCCAGCTTAGTAAGTGAAGACTAGATTTTACAGTTTTAAACTGGTTTTCTTTCAATTAACCTTCTCAAGTGCAAACATTTTTCTTACATAAAAACAACACACTCTTTCGTTTACAAATTGAACAACTACGTACTTATGCATACATACTCAACAAGATTATTCCTGCAAAATATCTAATCTATTTAAGGAAAATAGATTTATTGTGTGCGCCTTAGTCAAAGTAGAATCAATATAGGATTCGATATCATATTGTAATAAGAATATATGTACTTTCCTTATGTATTGTATCCTCTATATATAGAGGTTTATTCTATGAATGAAATAGAACGATATTCTCTTTAAATTCTCTCTCTCAGTTTATTTCCCCCGCAACACGTTATCAGCACTTTGCTTTAGCCTGAGTTGATAGCGAAACCCTAAAAAGAAAAAAAAAACCGTAAAACCAAACTTTTCCTCCGTCACGTACCCTTTGCCCATACAGAAATCTTTTTGTTCTCTTGAACCTGCACAATACTTAGCCTCACCTTTTCTTAATCTAATATACACTTGCACAGCCAATCACCTTCTCTTAGGTGATTTCAGATTGAAAGGGAGCACTACGTTTATGGATGTTGATAAAGGGAACAAATTGAAGATTGTGCCTATTTCTAATAACAGGGAAAACGAAAAAAAAAAAAAAAGATCCTTGAACATCTGGATCGAACGCCATGCGCGTCCAACCACGAATGGCCAATGCATCAGATTTACAAAAGCTAAGTATTTTGAAGTACCCCCCTCATCTTATGAGTTAATTGTATTATGGTTTACATATATTGTTTGATTATACAATTATGTACAAGGTACTAATAAAATTACTCTATCTAATGCTAAGAAGAGGCATAATTGCCGTGGTGTGTGAACGGTGATTACCGGAGATGATCACAACCCGCACTAGGATCGATAGCACACAACAATCTTAAAGACTCTATACGTTTGCATCGGCACGTGCGTATGTCAAGAACTTTAAGTTTAAATTTTGTCAAATAAGCTTTCAATTAAAGTTCCTACTTTCTGAGACTTGTGTTTTTATCGGGGATTTTCCAACTTCCCTTCCTCTACATCCCGACCCCTCTTATGGCGTGGGATTTTTGAAAAATAATTGAATCGTGGGGATTCATATGCTATGAGCATCGAAAAGAGAATTATGGCTATGAAAAAGTTCATGAGCCTCAGAACGACCATTTAAACATTATGGTTTTGGTCTAATCCAAATTTCTTGGAAATAATAGTTGTCGAGGAAGTCTTTGAATTGGGACTGCGTCACTAATTCTTCTTCTTGTTTCTCAAGATGTCGAAAAAAAAGGGGGCAAAGAAAATACAACAAAAAATGCCCGGAATTTGCTAATCTCGAATCCAATGATATTGGATATATCACCTATGGGTAACTGACATCGAGAAAACCTCACAGCCATGACATGACTTATTATTAGAGATGAGATATGCTAATAGACAGATCTAATGAGCATCAATTTTGAGCATTGCAAGACAAGTGCTAAATTAGCTGCACAATATAAAGTATATAAATATATAAGAGAGCAAAAGGCTCATCATGCAGCTGAAGAAGAAGATGGAGATGGTAATGACGTCAGTTCACTATTACATACTTCAAATCTGGCAAAGAACTTATTGATGTTGCATATTTTGATTGGAGCGTTTATTTTCCAAGAATACATTGTATAGGTTTCTATGCCTCAATAAATAAATGACGATTTGTCATAGCTTTTATTTTGGATTACAAAATCTCGATGTATGTTGGCATATTAATAGAGTTTCGAATTTATATGAGATTTGAGTTCTATTCAAATTTTATTGCTGCAATGACAAATTGCCTTATTATGATATATGGTTCGAAAGAAAGAAATAATTCCACCATGAATGCACATGGTGTGGCAATATGAGTTAAAAGGGTGACAAAATATTTTCAGCAAAGAATCAAAAAAAAAAAAAACAAGTCAACTATGCCAAAAAAGTCAACTGCAAAAAAAAATAGTCAACTGAAAAATGGTACCGTTCACCGTGAACAGTAACATGAGAAAAAAAAATTGCTACTTATTTGTGTATATTTACACTCACATATTATATGTCTTGAACATATGTTGACTGAGCTCCTATAATTTGCCAGCAGTATGTTACTTGGAGAAATCGAATATTTAAAATCGATAGTATGATTACCCACACAATACCAAAAAATAGGTAATTATTTATGAAATAATATCTTATAATCCTTTTGTGACTCTGATGATTGAATCATCACAATTGATAAAAAAGAGCCATAGACGGCTCAATTTCTTTTGTCTTTATGACACTATTATTATCATTGAAGCTCTTTATGCTCCAAGAGCTAATCGAACCCTTATCAGCACTAAATGATATATTGTCAACGATTATCATGTGGAAACACATAAGAGAGAATGAACATGAGTTCCTTTACATTACCTCTAATGACTATAGACGTATACAAGTATTAGAGAATAATATGTGTAGTGGTGGGTTATATGTAACCACTTTCGAAATTATTCTATCCAACAATGTCATAAGAGATGATCATTGAGATTCTGACACATAGACTTTGACATGACATGTTAAGACGTAATGGTCATAGTATGATGATCCGTATATTAAAAAAAAAAAAAGGTCACACGGACATCCATTATTTTGAGTGAGAAGAAGCAAGAAGCAAAAGAATATGGTTCAAGTGGTATATTACTACTTGTATGAAAATGCTGCCGCTCCCCCTAGGTGGCTTTGAGACATTTTTTGATGCACATGTTAGTGCAATCGTTCCCTATTATGCTTCTCAAGTCAAGTATGACT
>WPAB01000025.1:0-36618 GCA_010134655.1 Fragaria nilgerrensis
GATGCCCAAGAAGTATCTGAGAC
Organism: Fragaria nilgerrensis; assembly: GCA_010134655.1. Lineage (NCBI taxonomy): Eukaryota > Viridiplantae > Streptophyta > Magnoliopsida > Rosales > Rosaceae > Fragaria > Fragaria nilgerrensis. Next base: position 24 of record WPAB01000025.1, read on the forward strand.
CATGTCAGAGAGCTCATCCGAAAGATATCAACAGGACTCGCGATGAAATGCTCTCCAGGCACAGGTAATTTATTGTTGATTCTGTTGTTCAATTTTTGCTTATGGTCTTCGTATTTCGCTGGTGATTGCATTGTAGTGGAAATAAGTTCAGTTATATACATCTAAGTGGTCTTCAAACATTTAAATTGTCATGTAAGGCATAGTCTGTTTACATTTTTTGATATAAGTTTGTGGTGATTGAGACTTGATCATGACATGAATCAAGCGTTAAGGAGCTTGTGTCTGCACTGAAACAAATATTCTCCTCCCAACACCTTTATAATCATAAACTACCATTCTCGGTTAATGATCTTTTGGTGCTCTGCTGAATGTGAATTGCTTGTTGTTCTTACTTCGTAATGATCCTTTGTCATTATAATTAGTTTACTGAAGATAAAGTAGTAGCATAGATTGTAAGAATCAGGAATAATTGTAAGTTAATAGAGGCTGGTGTCTTCAGCTTATTAGGTCAACTTCTCTAAATTACCAAAGACAAATTCATAACGATCCCCTCAGACATTTTTTTATATACAGGAAAGAGACTTCAAAGTTGCAGGACAAGGAAATTCAATTGAAAAAGGCAGCAGCAAAAGGTAGCAAGGCCGAACAAAAGCTAAGAAAAAGCAGGTGGAGGAAGAGATTTCTCGACTTTCTGCTGAGCTTAAGGAAAAACAAGCCAAAGAACTTGCATTATTAGGCTATAGCAGCAGTAACAATGGAGGTGAAAAGAGTACTGGATACTTTAGTGAAGGCCATAGCTGGTGTTTCTGTAAGCAGTCAACCTGAGAGTGCAAAGCCTAGCAGAGTTCGAAGAGAAAAGTGAAAAGGGCCCAGGAGGATGCAGCAAGGGAGCAAAGAATTCAAGAAGAGCAGAGCAACTTAGTAAGTGATCGAATGGTTGAGGATGAGAAACTAGGAAAAAAGCTTGAACCCCTAGGTTTGACGATTAATGAGATAAAGCCTGATGGTCATTGCCTCTACCGAGCTATCCAGGATCAGCTGGCCCGCCATTCCGAGGCTCATCCCCTTACACTTACCAAGAGCTTCGAGAATGGTGGCAGCTTATATGAGGAAGCATGCACCTGATTTTCTCCCATTCTTCTTGTCAGACAACCAAGTCGATGGTGATTCTGATGAATCGCTTGCTGAAAGATTTGAGAATTACTGTAAGGAAGTGGAGTCAACAGCAGCATGGGGAGGACAGCTAGAGCTTGGGGCTTTAACTCACAGCCTTAAAAGCCTATCATGGTATACTCAGGATCATTCCCTGATGTGGAGATGGTAAGGAGTACAAATCTGAGAGTGGAAATGGTTCTGGTTCTAGTATTATGTTGTCATATCATAAGCACGCGTTCGGGCTTGGAGAGCACTATAATTCTGTGGTCCCGATATGATCAAATACTAGCAGCGTCCCTGACAAAAACACTTGGCTCGCCCTCTGGTTTGTAATTTGTGCTGAGAAAAGGCACGATTTGAGCTCCTTTGATTCTTGATATTACGTTAGACAGTAGTGGTTCAGTGTTCCTTTCATTTCCAATTTTCCTAGACTACGTTTTGTAGCTAATATGGTTGATGAGTATTTGACCCTTTCAGAACCATTTCTGGCTTAAGCTTCTTGCAGCCATATATACAACTTGGGATTGCCTACTCGAGGTAGTTCGAAATATCTTCTGTAGTTTAATTAGCATTCTGTGATCTGCAGATTATGGGCCATCCAAATAAACTTGCTTGATCTTAACCCCCCATAGAAGTATAGCTTCACCAAAGCAAGATTATTAACTCAAGGCTTTAGGATACAGATTAATCCATATACTGATAGGAGAAAAGAATGTAATTCCTCTCTTATTTTCTTCATTTCTGATACAAATATTAAAGAATGTATTCACTCATTACTCATCCTTATTCTTTCAGAACCACTAAATTGAATCCTAAGAAATCTGGAAAATCAATATATACTTTTGCGTATATTTTCATACCTTTACCTTTTTTTTTTTTTTATATCAAATGTAACTTACGGCATGGCATGTAGACAGTGGTAACTCCATTAGATTATGGTATGATCTCTGGCTTTTACCTCAAGCTCATTGATTTTTCTCTCCCCCTATGCTGTTATTGATGAAAATGCTATGGTCTGCATTTTTTGGAATGTTGAGGGCTGGGATGTGGATCTTCTTCTTTTTGTTCTTCCTTGTGATATTGTGAATTCCATTATTGATTTTCCAACTGGTTTTCATGAGTGTGGTGATGATATTAAATTTGGAGATCTACTTCAAATGGCCAGTTTTCTGTAAAGTCTGCCTATAATTCTCTTTTTGATTTGTCTGAACCTGTGAATCCTCAGTGGAGTGCCTTATGGAAGTTTGATTTACCGGTGGACTGTTCTTCACAAAAAATTGCTTACCAATGTTCAGCGAGTAACTAGAGGCTTTGCTTCTAATCCTGCTTGCCCCATATGTCATTATGTTGATGAGACCTTGTTACACCTCTTTAGGGACTGTCCAAGATCAAAGATTATTTGGAGGGTTTTACTGGTTGCATTGATAATTCTTTTTATTTGGATTGGAATGGATGGATTAATGCTTCTTTTGTTCATGATAATATTAGATGGAAGTGCTTGTTTATTTTATCCGTTGGTTTATTTGGAAGTGGAGAAATAAAACAGGTTTTTTGAGTCTGGTTTTGTTCTTCCTGTTTGCTTTAAGAATTTGATAAGGGATTATGCTATTGAGTGGAAGAAAGCTAAGTTGAAATCCAATGAAAATTCCATGTTCTGCTATACTATGCTTTCATGGAAAATGTCTCCTGAGAACTTTTTCAAGTTGAATGTTGATAGAACTAGGACTTCTCCTTCTAGTAAAATAGTGTTGGTGGTGTTATTAGAAATCATTGTGGAGACTGTATTATTGGATTTCAAATTAATCTTAGAGTTGGTGAAATCTTGGATGTTGAAGTCTGTGATCTTTTCATGGTCTAAAGTTGGTTGTTGATTTGAAATATCAGAAACTTAGTGATTGGATTTGATATTCATCCCCTCGGCTCCCTCCTTCATGGATGCAAAAAATTGATGAACAAGACAGATGATGCTCAGTTTTCTCACATTTTCAGGGAGTGCAATACCACAACTTATTCTCTAGCCAAATGCAGTATCCTCCATGAGCTTGGTCTTATTTGTTTTGACAGCCCTCTTGCTGATGCCGCTGATGCCTTCCTTGATGACTTATGTTCAGTCACTAGAGCTAGGAAACTGACAATTGTTTTAGTATTTAGTCTCTTTTTTCTTTTTGTTTGTGCCATTTAGGCACCTTTTGTAACAAAAAAATGTAACTTACGATATCGCGCGGGAGAAAGTTCCTAGTGTCTATAGTTTCCTTGTTTATTTTCATTTTGAACAAGCAAAGTAGGTTATGAAGGTCAAACCCCTTTGGTTTAACTTTCTTCTCATAATATTTTTCCATGATTGGTCTAAAATAAGCTACCCTAAGTCATGCATAACATGGTGAAACAAAACAAACTTGAAAATGAAGGCTTCCTCATCATCATAGAAACAACTTAAAGATTATCTTTCGGGGAATAAGATAAGATGTTGATGACATAACTAGTTAAAGAAATGTGACTATAGAGAAAATACAAGAGATGAGTTGCCGATAACGTCATGAAAATATGAGCAACAAATTTTGTTCTCAAACCGGTCATAAATAATAGGAAAATGCCCACTAGCCCTAATTTTAAGAATTTGATTCCCACTAACAAAATCAGATTTTAAAATTCCCAAGAACAAACTTAAACAGCAGAATAACAATTATACCTTTAATGAATTAAATAAATTACAATAGACCATTATAAGAGTCTATTATAAAATAAAGTTTCTATGATCAGATTCTCACGACCAATGACGTTGACCGGGCTCCGGAGGCCATTGACCGGACTCCGACGACGGTTAACCGAGCTCCGGCCACCGTTGACCGGCTCCGACGAAAGCTAGAGGATCTACTGGGGGTAGTAGGAGGGTTATTGGGGGCAGTAGGGGGTCTACTGGGGACAGTAGGGGTCTACTGGGGGCAGTAGGGGGTCTACTGGGGACAGTAGGAGGGTCTACTGGGGGCAGTATGAGGGTCTACTGGGGGCAGTATGAGGTCTGTCCAGGGATCTACTAGGGCAGTAGGAGGGTCTACTAGAGGCAGTAGGGGGTCTACTAGGGGCAGTAAGGGGGTCTACTAGAGGCAGTAGGATGGTCTACTAGGGGCAGTAGTAGGTCTGTCCGGGGGTCTACTAGGGGCAGTAGGGGGGTCTACTGGAGGCAGTAGGATGGTCTACTAGGAGCAGTAGGAGGGTCTACTAGGGTTAGTAGGGGGGTCTACTGGGGTCAGTAGGGGGGTATACTGGGGGCAGTAGGGGGTATACTAGGAGCAGTAGGAGGTCTGTCCGGGGGTCTACTAGGGGCAGTAGGAAGGTCTACTAGGGTCAGTAGGGGGGTATACTGGGGGCAGTAGGGGGTATACTAGGGGCAGTAGGAGGTCTGTCCGGGGGTCTACTAGGGGCAGTAGGAAGGTCTACTAGGGTCAGTAGGGGGGGTCTACTGGGGTCAGTAGGAGGGTCTACTAGGGACAGTAGGAGGTCTGTCCATTGGTCTACTAGGGGCAGTAGGAGGGTCTACTGGGTTTAGGGTTTAGGGTTCACCATGCTGGGGGCAATAGGGGGTATACTATATTGTTTCTGCATAATCCCGGAGACTAGGATCATGGAGAATCATGGTGGGACAAGAACAATAGACAATCATGGACAAGAGACAAGGACATATAGTGGTTCACCATGCCATCGGAGGACATAGCTACGTCCACTTTAGAATCAACTATCATGGCCAAGAGGCCCTTTGGGATCGGGAGAGAGATCATCATGCATGATCTTCCGAGAGGCTTTCTACATGTGGGGAGCCTTCCTTTTATAGCTAAGGAAGGTTCCCTCATTTTACATATTATCGATGTGGGACTAAGTACATATATATCTTCTTATGATTGTGTCTTCTTGTGGAGCATGGAGAAGCACATTGTCGATGTGGCACGGATAATCTTTCACCATGGCGAGGTAGCCTAGACGTCGGTCTACCGGAAGTATGTCTGGGGCGGGGCCCTTCGGGGCCGAAAAAACGGTATACGAGGTCGTTGCTTATGCTTGCGGTATATATACCAACAACATGTCCCCCCAACTCCCGAGTAAGAGGGTCATCTTACTTGGAGAGTTACAAATAAATTGTATGCCGCCAAGCATAAGTAACGACCGAGTAACGACATACACCCCTTGTCCCCCAACTCTCTAAGGAAGAAGGTTCGTTTACTTAGAATTATTTCCCTCTCCCCCTTTCTCACGATTTTCTTCTCTTTTTGAAGGGAGTGACAAGATTCACTATGTCCCCCCAAGTCTTTCTCGGGACGTGTGTTGAACGGGCAATGTTGATTCCGGGTCTTACTTTCTCTTGCCTGCCGATGAGACAAAAAATGCCCCTCTTGATATATCCAGCCGAATTCCATGCACCACACTTGTATATATGCTTCAGAATGATAAGCTAATCTCAACCAACGAGAGCACCGTCATGATGCATATATATATACCGTTGAAGTATGATATGCATAAGATAGGTGTCAAGTGATATTTGTGTTGTATATGCATGGGCGGTTATATCATGTACGTGAATGTTCTTGTTAACTGTTAAGCATGATAAGACGATCAACTTCATGCTTATACCACACTATTTACATAAAGTTGCCCGTTTGTTATGAATTTCCTTCGGTGAAATGATCTCGGTGATACTCACCCGAGATATGACTTTCCATGGATAAAGGTAGCGAGCCCTTTCCATATCTTGTGTTTCTACTCGAGTGACGGGGTGTTAATGCCGTATGTGGTTTATCATGCCACTTGCTCCATTTTTAAAGGGATGATATAGAACTTATGCCTTTCGGTGGATTACCTATCCCGCTTGGTCTTATTCGAGATTTTAATAACTTATGCCTCTTAGTGGTATGCCTATCTCGGTGGAATGCCAATCTCTCGGGGAATGTCAATCTCTCGGTCGAATGTCAACCTCGGTGGAATGCCAATCTCTCGGTTGAATGCCAATCTCGGTCGAATGTCAATCTCCTGGTCGAATGCCAATCTCTCGGTCGAATGCCATCTTGGTCGAATGCCAATTTCTCATCATATATATGTGAAGCATGCTTTGTATTTTCATAAGAGGCAGTCGAATAAAAGACTTATCTGTGTAAAGAGTTGCCGAATGGGTGCACATAGGAGATGTAGTAATGTGGACACCTACATGTTAGAATCACATAGAGTAAAATTATGTTGTTTGATGTTGTATAGGTTTCCCTCAAAATTATGTTGCTTGCAGATTAGACTGAGGCACTGAGCCTTCTCGGAGGTAGAGTGGTGGAGCCCTTTTTTTTTTTTAAACCTTGCTCCCCCTCTGATGGCTTCACCACTTGGACTAATCTTTCTGGAATTTGGATATCCTTCTGCAACACTCGAGAGGGACATGAAGCTTTGATCACAGGCTCTCGACAGAGAGCAGGTCAGTGACATGTTGCTATCATCAGTAGGACTATATGATTCGCACACCAGATAACTTCATGCCATTTGATCATGATGAACCAATTTGATATAAATTATCAGTTGGACTTATATGGAATCAATAAGAAAGCAGTGCCCCTGTTAATCAATAACGGCTTCATCAAGAAAACAGGTAAGTTGTCGTTGTCCATATCCAGCCGAATTCCATGCGACCACACTTGTATATATGCTGTCAAGAATCATAATCTATAAGCATAATCTCAACCAACGAGAGCACCGTACATGATGCATATATATATACCAGTTGAAGTATGATATGCCATAAAGATAAGGTGTCAAGTGATATTTGTGTTGTGGATATATGCATGGGCGGTATATATCATGTACGTGAATGGAACTTCTTGTTAACTGTTAAGCATGATAAGACGATCAACTTCATGCTTACTACCACACTATTTACATAAAGTTGCCCGTTTGTATGAATTTCCTTCGGTGAAATGATCTCGGTGATACTCACCCGAGATATGACTTTCCATGGATAAAGGTAGCGAGCCCTTTCCATATCTTGTGTTTCTACTCGAGTGACGGGGTGTTAATGCCGTATGTGGTTTATCATGCCACTTGCTCCATTTTTAAAGGGATGATATAGAACTTATGCCTTTCGGTGGATTACCTATCCCGCTTGGTCTTATTCGAGATTTTAATAACTTATGCCTCTTAGTGGTATGCCTATCTCGGTGGAATGCCAATCTCTCGGTGGAATGTCAATCTCTCGGTCGAATGTCAACCTCGGTGGAATGCCAATCTCTCGGTTGAATGCCAATCTCGGTCGAATGTCAATCTCCTGGTCGAATGCCAATCTCTCGGTCGAATGCCAATCTTGGTCGAATGCCAATTTCTCATCATATATAGTGAAGCATGCTTTGTATTTTCATAAGAGGCAGTCGAATAAAAGACTTATCTGTGTAAAGAGTTGCCGAATGGGTGCACATAGGAGATGTAGTAATGTGGACACCTACATGTTAGAATCACATAGAGTAAAATTATGTTGTTTGATGTTGTATAGGTTTCCCTCAAAATTATGTTGCTTGCAGATTAGACTGAGGCACTGAGCCTTCTCGGAGGTAGAGGTGGTGGAGCCCTTTTTTTTTTTTTAAACCTTGCTCCCCTCTGATGGCTTCACCACTTGGACTAATCTTTCTGGAATTTGGATATCCTTCTGCAACACTCGAGAGGGACATGAAGCTTTGATCACAGGCTCTCGACAGAGAGCAGGTCAGTGACATGTTGCTATCATCAGTAGGACTATATGATTCGCACACCAGATAACTTCATGCCATTTGATCATGATGAACCAATTTGATATAAATTATCAGTTGGACTTATATGGAATCAATAAGAAAGCAGTGCCCCTGTTAATCAATAACGGCTTCATCAAGAAAACAGGTAAGTTGTCGTTGTCCATATCCAGCCGAATTCATGCGACCACACTTGTATATATGCTGTCAAGAATCATAATCTATAAGCATAATCTCAACCAACGAGAGCACCGTACATGATGCATATATATATACCAGTTGAAGTATGATATGCCATAAAGATAAGGTGTCAAGTGATATTTGTGTTGTGGATATATGCATGGGCGGTATATATCATGTACGTGAAGGAACTTCTTGTTAACTGTTAAGCATGATAAGACGATCAACTTCATGCTTACTACCACACTATTTACATAAAGTTGCCCGTTTGTTATGAATTTCCTTCGGTGAAATGATCTCGGTGATACTCACCCGAGATATGACTTTCCATGGATAAAGGTAGCGAGCCCTTTCCATATCTTGTGTTTCTACTCGAGTGACGGGGTGTTAATGCCGTATGTGGTTTATCATGCCACTTGCTCCATTTTTAAAGGGATGATATAGAACTTATGCCTTTCGGTGGATTACCTATCCCGCTTGGTCTTATTCGAGATTTTAATAACTTATGCCTCTTAGTGGTATGCCTATCTCGGTGGAATGCCAATCTCTCGGTGGAATGTCAATCTCTCGGTCGAATGTCACCTCGGTGGAATGCCAATCTCTCGGTTGAATGCCAATCTCGGTCGAATGTCAATCTCCTGGTCGAATGCCAATCTCTCGGTCGAATGCCAATCTTGGTCGAATGCCAATTTCTCATCATATATATGTGAAGCATGCTTTGTATTTTCATAAGAGGCAGTCGAATAAAAGACTTATCTGTGGAAAGAGTTGCCGAATGGGTGCACATAGAGATGTAGTAATGTGGACACCTACATGTTAGAATCACATAGAGTAAAATTATGTTGTTTGATGTTGTATAGGTTTCCCTCAAAATTATGTTGCTTGCAGATTAGACTGAGGCACTGAGCCTTCTCGGAGGTAGAGGTGGTGGAGCCCTTTTTTTTTTTTAAACCTTGCTCCCCCTCTGATGGCTTCACCACTTGGACTAATCTTTCTGGAATTTGGATATCCTTCTGCAACACTCGAGAGGGACATGAAGCTTTGATCACAGGCTCTCGACAGAGAGCAGGTCAGTGACATGTTGCTATCATCAGTAGGACTATATGATTCGCACACCAGATAACTTCATGCCATTTGATCATGATGAACCAATTTGATATAAATTATCAGTTGGACTTATATGGAATCAATAAGAAAGCAGTGCCCCTGTTAATCAATAACGGCTTCATCAAGAAAACAGGTAAGTTGTCGTTGTCCATATCCAGCCGAATTCATGCGACCACACTTGTATATATGCTGTCAAGAATCATAATCTATAAGCATAATCTCAACCAACGAGAGCACCTACATGATGCATATATATATACCAGTTGAAGTATGATATGCCATAAAGATAAGGTGTCAAGTGATATTTGTGTTGTGGATATATGCATGGGCGGTATATATCATGTACGTGAATGGAACTTCTTGTTAACTGTTAAGCATGATAAGACGATCAACTTCATGCTTACTACCACACTATTTACATAAAGTTGCCCGTTTGTTATGAATTTCCTTCGGTGAAATGATCTCGGTGATACTCACCCGAGATATGACTTTCCATGGATAAAGGTAGCGAGCCCTTTCCATATCTTGTGTTTCTACTCGAGTGACGGGGTGTTAATGCCGTATGTGGTTTATCATGCCACTTGCTCCATTTTAAAGGGATGATATAGAACTTATGCCTTTCGGTGGATTACCTATCCCGCTTGGTCTTATTCGAGATTTTAATAACTTATGCCTCTTAGTGGTATGCCTATCTCGGTGGAATGCCAATCTCTCGGTGGAATGTCAATCTCTCGGTCGAATGTCAACCTCGGTGGAATGCCAATCTCTCGGTTGAATGCCAATCTCGGTCGAATGTCAATCTCCTGGTCGAATGCCAATCTCTCGGTCGAATGCCAATCTTGGTCGAATGCCAATTTCTCATCATATATATGTGAAGCATGCTTTGTATTTCATAAGAGGCAGTCGAATAAAAGACTTATCTGTGTAAAGAGTTGCCGAATGGGTGCACATAGGAGATGTAGTAATGTGGACACCTACATGTTAGAATCACATAGAGTAAAATTATGTTGTTTGATGTTGTATAGGTTTCCCTCAAAATTATGTTGCTTGCAGATTAGACTGAGGCACTGAGCCTTCTCGGAGGTAGAGGTGGTGGAGCCCTTTTTTTTTTTTTAAACCTTGCTCCCCCTCTGATGGCTTCACCACTTGGACTAATCTTTCTGGAATTTGGATATCCTTCTGCAACACTCGAGAGGGACATGAAGCTTTGATCACAGGCTCTCGACAGAGAGCAGGTCAGTGACATGTTGCTATCATCAGTAGGACTATATGATTCGCACACCAGATAACTTCATGCCATTTGATCATGATGAACCAATTTGATATAAATTATCAGTTGGACTTATATGGAATCAATAAGAAAGCAGTGCCCCTGTTAATCAATAACGGCTTCATCAAGAAAACAGGTAAGTTGTCGTTGTCCATATCCAGCCGAATTCCATGCGACCACACTTGTATATATGCTGTCAAGAATCATAATCTATAAGCATAATCTCAACCGACGAGACCGTACATGATGCATATATATATACCAGTTGAAGTATGATATGCCATAAAGATAAGGTGTCAAGTGATATTTGTGTTGTGGATATATGCATGGGCGGTATATATCATGTACGTGAATGGAACTTCTTGTTAACTGTTAAGCATGATAAGACGATCAACTTCATGCTTACTACCACACTATTTACATAAAGTTGCCCGTTTGTTATGAATTTCCTTCGGTGAAATGATCTCGGTGATACTCACCCGAGATATGACTTTCCATGGATAAAGGTAGCGAGCCCTTTCCATATCTTGTGTTTCTACTCGAGTGACGGGGTGTTAATGCCGTATGTGGTTTATCATGCCACTTGCTCCATTTTTAAAGGGATGATATAGAACTTATGCCTTTCGGTGGATTACCTATCCCGCTTGGTCTTATTCGAGATTTTAATAACTTATGCCTCTTAGTGGTATGCCTATCTCGGTGGAATGCCAATCTCTCGGTGGAATGTCAATCTCTCGGTCGAATGTCAACCTCGGTGGAATGCCAATCTCTCGGTTGAATGCCAATCTCGGTCGAATGTCAATCTCCTGGTCGAATGCCAATCTCTCGGTCGAATGCCATCTTGGTCGAATGCCAATTTCTCATCATATATATGTGAAGCATGCTTTGTATTTTCATAAGAGGCAGTCGAATAAAAGACTTATCTGTGGAAAGAGTTGCCGAATGGGTGCACATAGGAGATGTAGTAATGTGGACACCTACATGTTAGAATCACATAGAGTAAAATTATGTTGTTTGATGTTGTATAGGTTTCCCTCAAAATTATGTTGCTTGCAGATTAGACTGAGGCACTGAGCCTTCTCGGAGGTAGAGGTGGTGGAGCCCTTTTTTTTTTTTTAAACCTTGCTCCCCCTCTGATGGCTTCACCACTTGGACTATCTTTCTGGAATTTGGATATCCTTCTGCAACACTCGAGAGGGACATGAAGCTTTGATCACAGGCTCTCGACAGAGAGCAGGTCAGTGACATGTTGCTATCATCAGTAGGACTATATGATTCGCACACCAGATAACTTCATGCCATTTGATCATGATGAACCAATTTGATATAAATTATCAGTTGGACTTATATGGAATCAATAAGAAAGCAGTGCCCCTGTTAATCAATAACGGCTTCATCAAGAAAACAGGTAAGTTGTCGTTGTCCATATCCAGCCGAATTCCATGCGACCACACTTGTATATATGCTGTCAAGAATCATAATCTATAAGCATAATCTCAACCAACGAGAGCACCGTACATGATGCATATATATATACCAGTTGAAGTATGATATGCCATAAAGATAAGGTGTCAAGTGATATTTGTGTTGTGGATATATGCATGGGCGGTATATATCATGTACGTGAATGGAACTTCTTGTTAACTGTTAAGCATGATAAACGATCACTTCATGCTTACTACCACACTATTTACATAAAGTTGCCCGTTTGTTATGAATTTCCTTCGGTGAAATGATCTCGGTGATACTCACCCGAGATATGACTTTCCATGGATAAAGGTAGCGAGCCCTTTCCATATCTTGTGTTTCTACTCGAGTGACGGGGTGTTAATGCCGTATGTGGTTTATCATGCCACTTGCTCCATTTTTAAAGGGATGATATAGAACTTATGCCTTTCGGTGGATTACCTATCCCGCTTGGTCTTATTCGAGATTTTAATAACTTATGCCTCTTAGTGGTATGCCTATCTCGGTGGAATGCCAATCTCTCGGTGGAATGTCAATCTCTCGGTCGAATGTCAACCTCGGTGGAATGCCAATCTCTCGGTTGAATGCCAATCTCGGTCGAATGTCAATCTCCTGGTCGAATGCCAATCTCTCGGTCGAATGCCAATCTTGGTCGAATGCCAATTTCTCATCATATATATGTGAAGCATGCTTTGTATTTTCATAAGAGGCAGTCGAATAAAAGACTTATCTGTGGAAAGAGTTGCCGAATGGGTGCACATAGGAGATGTAGTAATGTGGACACCTACATGTTAGAATCACATAGAGTAAAATTATGTTGTTTGATGTTGTATAGGTTTCCCTCAAAATTATGTTGCTTGCAGATTAGACTGAGGCACTGAGCCTTCTCGGAGGTAGAGGTGGTGGAGCCCTTTTTTTTTTTTTAAACCTTGCTCCCCCTCTGATGGCTTCACCACTTGGACTAATCTTTCTGGAATTTGGATATCCTTCTGCAACACTCGAGAGGGACATGAAGCTTTGATCACAGGCTCTCGACAGAGAGCAGGTCAGTGACATGTTGCTATCATCAGTAGGACTATATGATTCGCACACCAGATAACTTCATGCCATTTGATCATGATGAACCAATTTGATATAAATTATCAGTTGGACTTATATGGAATCAATAAGAAAGCAGTGCCCCTGTTAATCAATAACGGCTTCATCAAGAAAACAGGTAAGTTGTCGTTGTCCATATCCAGCCGAATTCCATGCGACCACACTTGTATATATGCTTGTCAAGAATCATAATCTATAAGCATAATCTCAACCAACGAGAGCACCGTACATGATGCATATATATATACCAGTTGAAGTATGATATGCCATAAAGATAAGGTGTCAAGTGATATTGTGTTGTGGATATATGCATGGGCGGTATATATCATGTACGTGAATGGAACTTCTTGTTAACTGTTAAGCATGATAAGACGATCAACTTCATGCTTACTACCACACTATTTACATAAACATGCAAAACTATATTTAATTACTCAACTAGCTCACGAATAACAGGCATGTCTATCTCTTAGTTCAAACACTACAAACATATATAGTAGCAGTACGTGTTGACACAGATCTCTCAGTCCTTGGTCAAACAATTGTAAGTGAGGTGCCAAGTTGAAAGATAAACACATCATGTTGACCTCTCGGTTACTTACTAGACACTACCATCAAGAGAAAGAAAACAGCAAGCATTAGTGCATAACTGTGTTGCTGCATATCGAACACGAGAAGCAAAATCATATGGAGAAAGAAAAGGACTTAGCTTCGTTTAGTTGCTGAATTCTTGAATCTTAGAAAAACAGTAAGAGTGGGTGCCAGCGATGGGACTGCAGAGATTACCACCGAGAAACTGTTTTGAAGGTGTCGTGCGGGTGCCCAGAGTAACTTGGGTGTCCTGACCAACACCATTTTGTTTCTTTCTGATAGGAACCCAACTTCCTCTTCTTTCTTAGCTGGAGAACGGAATCACATACTCCTCAGCCCGCAAGATTTGCATGTTCCGGGGTCCCGGTGAATTGATCGAGTTGAACCCATTTTGCCATGTTGATTTGCAGAGGAGACCAGCGATGCCGGATTGAAACTCAATGACCTATGCATCCCGAATAAAATTGATATCGTACATTAGGAGGCCAGATGAGTCTTGACCGAGTCGCCTGAGCAGTGCCCCTCCCGGCCGGACAAATGATCGACGTTGCCGGGATAAGATGATGACCGGGCAACGTGAGGAGCTGATCGTCATCGGCGAAGCTCTGGGTGTCCATAGCTTTTTTTCTTTTATTTTTTGAAGGTCTACGGGATCCGAGACCCCCTTCCTCATCTTCCTTTCTTTCTTTTCCTTCCTTTTCCTTCTCTTTCTATCTTTCTTTCCTCTTCCTTTTTGGCCTTCTTTTTTTCTTTACACCTTCCTTTCTGGATGCCCCCGAGACCCCTGCCTTCTCAATCCATGGAAGCGACTCGCCGGGTTCCCGATTGGCTGCATCTCGCCGGGATCACCTCTACCACTCGGGTCCTGCCCGATTAGCTCCCGGGCCAAGGTCATCCTTTAGCGGCCGGGATTGACTGATCCCACCTCTTGGCCGATCATCATCTTCTTCTGGACATAGGATGGGTGTCCATAGCAGTTGCTGGGTGTCCAGAGCAGCTTCCTCTTCTTTCCTTAGCCGGAGAACGAGAGGCTAGCTGCTGCCGAGCTTGAGGCAAGGACACCGGGAGGCTAGCTGGCGAGAGATTGGTCATTAGGAGAGGAGCCGTTGGACCAGGCGTCGGAGTCTCCGAGAAATGAAGAAATTGTTGAGCGTACGGGAGTGTCCATCGGGATACCATAAGAGTTGGGTCATCGGGACCCGAAGCGGATCACCTCCGATTGACTTATTTGATTATCCGGTCGAAGCTCCGACCGGTATGCTTCCCGGTGATGGAATGAGCTCGACGTGCCCCCGGTGGATCACCCCCGAGCTGGGAGCCATGGATGGCTAGAGGCGGGAGGCTAGCTCTTGGTGACGTCCCGATGCTAAATGGATCCCGGGCGGGCTGGGCCATGCCATTTTCTTTTGGTGGCCTGGGCTTGATGGATGGGCCCGAGAGGGCTTAGGCTTGCATACTGGATACCTTGAGCTGAATTCCCTGGATTAGCTTATTGGTAAAGCAACGAGACTTTAGTACTGATTCCCACAGACAGCGTCAAATGTTTCTGCATAATCCCGAAGACTGGGATCATGGAGAATCATGGTGGGACAAGAACAATAGAAAATCATGGACAAGAGACAAGGACATATAGTGGTTCACCATGCCATCGGAGGACATAGCTACGTCCACTTTAGAATCAACTATCATGGCCAAGAGGCCCTTTGGGATCGGGAGAGAGATCATCATGCATGATCTTTCGAGAGGCTTTCTACATGTGGGGAGCCTTCCTTTTATAGCTAAGGAAGGTTCCCTCATTTTACATATTATATCTTCTTATGATTGTGTCTCTTGTGGAGCATGGAGAAGCACATTGTCGATGTGGCACGGATAATCTTTCACCATGGCGAGGTAGCCTGGACGTCGGTCTACCGGAAGTATGTCGGGGGCGGGGCCCTTCGTGGCCGAAAAAACGGTCTACGAGGTCGTTGCTTATACTTGCGGTATATATACCAACAACAATATATATATATATATATATATATATATATATATATGGCATCATTTGTTAGATGAAGGAAGACGACCAGATCGAATACTGTGATGGGATTGTAATAAGAATCAGTTGAAAGAGTGACAGAAGAGAATGCAGATGGGAGTCTCTAGATTCTTCAACGGACGGGAGAGAGAGGAGACGGTTAGGCTTGAGATTGGCGACGACGGTGGAGGAGGAGGAGAGCTTGTCGAGGCCGGACGAGTCGATGGTGACGTGAGCGAGGGCATTGGTGACAGCGTAGACAGCGGAGGATGAGAAAGATGAGCCTTTGCCTCCTATTCTCATTACTGGGAGGCCCGCCATCCCAGCTGAGAGTGAGAGAGAGAGTGAGATTTTCGTGAGAGGAGAAGAACAGAGAGAGAGAGAGAGCATATACGAATGAGTGGATATGAAAAAGAGATGAGAGATAAGTGGCAGGGGTAATCTAGTTAGGAAAAAAACACAAAAAGTCAAAAGTTTTGTTAGTGGGAATAGATTTTAAGAGTATTGGGTTGATAGACATTTTAAAATCTTATTTTGATAGTGGGAAAAATTACTCTGAATTTAGGGCTGGTGGGAATTTTCCCTAGATTTTAAGAGTCTATTGGGTTGATAGGCATTTTAAAATCTTATTTTGTTAGTGGGAAAATTACTCTGAATTTAGGGCCGGTGGGAATTTTCCCTAAATAATATATATTTTTATAACATTAATTATTTTATGATATAACAAAGACAAATTAATCAATATTTATGACTTCAAGAAACAAATTTGCCGATCACCCTTATTTACCCACCAAAGTGTGCCCACTCTCTTAGTTTATTGACACATGTCTCTTCAAATTTCATAGAAGTTCTTTTTTCAACATTTTATTCTTTATAAGTCCACCCTAAAAATTTTACCCACATAAGTCCACTTTATGGTCCAAACCCATCACCTACCATTTACTTTCTACCTAAAATACCCTCCCCTCAAAATTAGTTTCACTTTTCTCCCAAAATCTGTTTCTCTCGGTTCTCTCTCTTCCCATTCTTCCACTTCAATTCCAATGCCGCCTCCACGCCACTTTCGACTCGACCTTGAGAGCATTTCCGGCTCCGACGATGACGTCTGGACGAAGACTTCCGGCTCGACCTTGAGAGCATATCCGGCTCCGACGATGACGCCTGAACGAAGACTTCCAGCTCGACCTCAATTGCATCTTCGGCTCCGATGAGTTTGAGACGAAGGTGATTAGCCGGTGAGATGCAGATCTATCAAATGGAGACGTCCTTCGTCATCTCCGAGATCGAAGATCGAGGCGGGGCTCACTGCGCCAACATTCTGAGGATTTCTCGACTCCATTCCGGTGCGTTCGATCAAAGACGAGGAATTCCATGACTCATCATCAGCGGCGAACGAAGACGGGAGCTCAGTCAAAGGAGCGACATCTTTTCTGTCATCGTTAGTCGCCAGATCCGATCTCCAATTCTCACTTTTCTCGTTTGATTTCCTTTCTCTTTTTTTGTTAATTGAAAAACATTGAAGAATATGAATTCACGGAGATTTTCCTTGTTTTTTTTTGTTTCTAAATCTGTAAACTTGGTGGATTATTTGGTGAGTGTAGTTTTTGGTGCCGTTAGTAGCTTTTGGTGCCGGTTGTAGTAGTTTTTGGTTTCTTGTAGTAGTAGTTTTTGGTGCCTGCTGTAGTAGCTTTTGATTTTTTGTAGTAGTAATTTTTGGTGTTGGCGGTAATAGCTTTTGGTGTCGGCGGTAGTAGCTTTTGGTTTCTTGTAATAGTAGTTTTTGGTGTCGGCGGTAGTAGCTTTTGATGTTGGCGGTAGTAGTTTTTGGTGTCGCTGGTAGTAGCTTTTGGTTGTAGTAGGTAGTAGCTTTTGGTGCCACTGGTAGTAGCTTTTGGTCCTTGTAGTAGTAGTTTTTGTTGCTGGTGATAGTAGCTTTTGTTGCTGACGGTAGTAGCTTTTGTTGCTGGCGGTAATATCTTTTGTTTATGTTGGTAGTAACTTTTAACTCTGACAGTAGTAGCTTTTGTTGATGGCCATAATAGCTTTTGTTGCCAGCAGTAATAGCTTTTTATTGTCGCCTAATTCCTCATCAGAGGTCGGTCAAAAAATTCACCTGAGGTCGGTCAGAAAATTCGTCGGAGATCAGTCGAAGACTTTTATGGAAAGAACTGGCTGTTGACTTTTTACACAAATGTCATTTTCGTAAATATAAGAGGAGAGACTTTAGTTATTTGGTTGGACATGAGTCTGCAATTTTGTTGAACTTTAATACCTAATATAGAACTCTATTTAAGATATGTGGACTTATGTGAGTAAAAATATTTGGATGGACCTATGTAAAAGAAAATATTTCAAAATAGACTTATATGTAATTGAACCTTAATTTTATTTTTAATAATAAAATGAATATGTGTAACAATGTGGACATTTTAATATGCAGATAAAAATGATCGGTAAATTTATGTCACGTTGCTTTGCGCATCGGCGAAAAGAAAAAGAAAATTGCAAAAGCAATCATCTTGCACGTTTTGGGGATTTTAGCTATCTTGTCAACAAGCGACTTCCCATTTCCATCTTCTTCCGCCACGTGTTTCGATTCAATGGTGATTCCGCACAATCCCGGGCATGGATTAACAAACCCGTTATTCTCCCCAAGATCGTGGGCATTTCCTTTTACAACTATTTATGTTTGCCCCCACAATTTCCAATCCTATCCACTCCGCTAATAATAATGAGATCATAAATCAGAAAAATGAAAAGCCCTTAAAAAAAAAGCCGGACTGGTCCCTCTCTTTCTCCTTTCTATCTCTACTACATTCTCTCTCCCTTTCTCTGCTACAGTCTTAATTTCCCTGACGAAACTGCCCCTCCCCGGTCCTCTTCTCCCTCCAGATTCTTCTCCCATCGGTCAAAGATTCTCCGCGCTGATCAGACAAGCTTCCTCTCATTTTCTCACATGGTAAAACTGGTGCTGACGGCGACGGCGACGAGGAGGAGCTGGTGAGGAGGTGATGGATTTGACTGAGGGCGTCGGAGAGAGCTCGTCGCCCCCGAGGAGCTTTGTTAGCTTCAATAACTACGATGTGAGGAACGACGTCTATAACCGATTGGTGGAGAGCGGTCATCCTCTGGCTTTGACTCAACCGGACTTCCGTGACCAGTTGGACGCTCACTTCAATCGCTTGCCTGCTAGGTATCAAATTCCTAATTCCATGCTTTGATCAAACACTTTTCGTTGTTTTCGGTTGCGAAATTAGTTTTCGAATGCTTAAACTGTAAAGAAAGAAGTTCACAAATAACTTCAGGAGCTTCGAAATAGTTATATGTTAATGATATGCATTCCGAGGAGCTTCGGATTAGTTTAGTGCTTTTGGTTTTTTTGGCAGGGAAGGTTTGTTGTTAGTTTTGTATTTTCCGACTATATTACTGTAAAAAGCTACTGAGATACTGGTTTGAGTAATGTGACTAGTAGAAGAGTTTACATATGCTCTCTGTATTTTGTTACGGAATTAGCGGCGGATTCTGACTGTTAATGAAATTGTTCCTTGGGCAGTTATGGGCTTGACGTAAACATGGACCGAGTGGAAGATGTTTTGCTGCATCAGAAGCTTCTTGCGTTGGCAAAGGATCCGGAGAAACGGCCTGTCTTATCATGTCCGTTTCTTGGAGGTATTACCTATCGTCTGATTTAGTATCTTATGGGAGTTATGGCAACTTTGTTGTCAACTGGAATTTCTTTAGTTTCTGGTGCCAAGTATTAGTTTGTTTCCTGTTATGCAATAAAACAAGAGTATGAGCTTGTGTCGTGTAATGAAAACCAAGTTCTTAGATTGTCTGCATTGAATGGGGATGGAAATGGTATGTTTGATACATGTTTATTCTGAAGGGAACGATGGGTTAGCATGTGTTTTACAAATTTTTTATATATATGGTAACCTGTTTTTCATTACACATTGATATTGGGCCATAGTGCCATACTTAATACTGCTTGCATAAGAATGTTAAACTTTGATTCCATGCAAAGTGAAACCCTAAGTTTATTTATTCCCTTATGCATGCTCACTTAGATTACTCTTTTCTCTTCCGCTGTTACATGTTCCATCTTTTATGGTTCTTTTGTGTATTTCTCGTCAGAGCATCTCTATGGCGGGGACGGATGATGATGAGGATGAACAATTCACTACTAGTGTTTCAACCTCAAGGCGATCATGTAATGAAATCAATGAGGGATCTGCGCAACCACATGATAGGTATTACTTCATGGAGTTTTTGTCTGGACACTGTTAGTTAGTTCCAATCCATATTTACTCGTTTAACTGTTCCGTTCTTGGATATTAATTTGTTGCTGTAATTTCTGTGTTTTTTTTTCCTGGTTACTTCTCTGCGTAGAACTAGGAATTGTGCTGTTGACTTTGAACCTTGCTCTAGGCTCGGAGACCTAAATTTGGACGTTAAAAAGAATACTCAGGATGTTGATGAAAGAGATCTGCTGGAGAGATTTCCCAAAAGGTAACATTTTTTATTTGCTTTTTTTTTTTTTTTGGTTGCCAAACTTTCTGTTTCCCTGTAATTCTTAAAAGGCTAAAGACCAACTATTATTCATCAAGACAAGAATGTCCTTTTCATTAGAAAGGTTTTCCTTGTGATGCTTTAAATCATCTGTTTAATATTTTAATACAGGATTACATTTCTGTTCTTTTTGTCGTGTTGATATTCCTGATTTGAAAAGAATTATTTTTTACAAGTATCGTTTGAAGAAAACATTTTACAGAAGAGCAACTGATAATTCACAACAATGAATGTTTCCTATCCTCTAATATAACTTCAGATATCTTTAATTCTTGGAACAAAGTTTATTATTCTGTCATGCATTTTCCTAAACACCTTTGTCCATATATGGTATAGAACTGTATACCACATCATCCATATATGCCTGTATACCATATACATATGCCTGCATATCATATATGTCCATATATGCCTGGTTGGACAGACAACCTGTATCAAACATATTTTATTTTCTACCCCTGCATGATTGATAAACATGATGTCCATATATGGTATATAACTATATATACATAGTTTTGTATATTCATGTATGAAATTACATGACATAATTATATGTCAAATACTAGCTAAGGGCTGATTGTTTGGTTGGTTGAGTTATTCTACATCAGCTCTGTATTTTAATTGTCCGTGAATGTGGTTTAGAACTGAACTTTAGCCATATAATTAATAATGGCATTACATTGACCAGTGGGTTGAATGATGCAGGCAAGATACATCACGTATTCTCACTCATGAAGTAATTTTTTCATCCATTGACAAGCCTAAGCTTCTTAGCCAGGTACTAGTCAGAGGCTTAAGTTATTTATTTGTTATATCTATATTAGCACCTAGAGTTTTATGTATTTCGCTTCAAAAACTTCAATCTGGCAGACTAGTCAATTTGTAGTCTGTCTTTGGGCATATTCGCTATGCTTGTATCAGTCAATCTAGGCAAGGAAATTGTTTGCCGTCGTAGCTGGATTGGGCCTGGGCCTCCTCTTTAATTGTGTGTACATAAAGTCCGTGTTATAATCCTTTTTTGCATCAGTAGCCCAAAGATGGATCTTTATAACATTGCATTATTTGAAAGAATTTCACTCTTTTCCACACATATAGAATTTTCTTCATGTCACAGAAAAGGGAAAATTTAGTGATGTTATAGGCTCTTTTATATATCTCCCATCATTTTGTTGCTTCTTTACACATCAATTACATTGTCTCTACTATGTAGTTCTAATGTAGCCCTAGTTTGGATAACAGTAGAATTTGGAGGGGAGGAAATGAAAAAAAAAAAAATGGGATAAGAAAGAGATACTGATGCAGGAATAATATCAGAGGATGCGTAATAACCAAGATCCAAGCAATGCTAATTTTTCAGACATTCAAGTTCTTATATCCCCAATTGGGATATAAAATAGAATCTTGAGGGGAGGAAATAGAAGGAGTGGGATAAGAAAGAGATAGGGATTCAGGAAGAAATATCAGAGGATGAGAGATAATCAAAATTCAGGCAATGATTTTGTCAATCCATTCTAGTCTGCGAATGATGATTACAATGCTCAAATTTAGAGAGCTCTACCTAAGATATAGAAAGACCCTGCATGATTAAAGTACAAAGATATCCATACCCTAAACAATAATTGTAAACTGGATATGTCATATACATTCTCCTTCGGTGACAAAAATCCCGACTCTGTCTAATGAAGTAAGGTGATAACAGACGAAATAGATCGTGTTTGTGTTCAGTCGCATTGTCAAGACCAATGCCATGGAGCTGTTCAATAGTTGCTGGACTGAATATAAAAGTCAAATCAAATTGGAGACTATGCCTAATAGAAGGTGGATTAATGAATTGCAGCATTGTTTACTTATGAATTCTGTAGGCTCTAACGTTTGTTATGCTAGAGAGATATGTGATCAGTAAATTTTTGAATGGGATAGACAGATTCTTGATTAGAGCAGCTTGCTCTGATAAAGCGAGACAGCTTTAGCGTAGGATAAGTCATATAGGTCCAAGAATAGGAACAGTCTAGTTGCCGATTTGGAAAATGGTCAGAATTCACAAAAATCTGGGCCAAAATGCTATTCATTTCTATTGGAATTAGTGAAACCTATATGTCAAAGTAGGGACCAATTTCATCAAGTGGAAAATAATCAGAAGGAATAAGCATCAGAAAAAGATATCTGCAGCATGAAGAATCAGAGGGAGAGGGATACTCAGGGTTAAAGCAGTGATAACTCTCCATCATTTATTCAGTCCAATTGTGCAAATAACAATTACAATGCTCATAGTTGTAGAATCTTAGGTAATTGAAGTACTAAAATAGATGTACTCTAGATAATATTACACATAAAATACATCAATATATGCCGTCCTGCGTCATCTTCCACTGGTGATAAGATTTCTGCTCAACTGACGTGAGGCTGGAACATTGTCGTCTAGCCAACATTTAAGGATTGTGGACTGTTTTGGTAATCCATCACATCCTCCTGTTGACATTATTTAAGTGTTCCTTAATCGATTAAACAAGTGAAGAAGTACGGAAAGTGTAGAAAAGAAGGTGGGTAGAAGACTTGCCGCAACAGGTGTTGTCATATGATGTCCATAATTTCAAATTGCACAGTAGGTGGGATCTGTGCAAGCATAGGATCAATAGGTTTTTGGTCTGCAGTAGCTTGTTCAATTAAAGAGCGGCCGCTTGGTTAAGAGTTAAGTGGACTTGGCTTGGCTAGACATAGGATGGGACCTGTAGATCCAGGAATGCTAAGTTAATTTGGCGATAGTGGAAAGCATCTGAGCCTTGATAATCCAGACAGCTTGGAAAATTTATCGGTCATTTCTATGTGAAACAATTTTCTATAAGAATAGGCAGGAGGGAATGCTGTTTTTCACGTTTCCTGTACTATTTATTCTTGTGATCTGTACAGTTTCCATAACGGCGTTGCATTTTGGAATCTTTTTAATGAGTTTGTTACTTGTTGGGACATATAACGTTGTTTCCATGTGAAGGTATTTTATTTAGTGGCAAATTATGTCCTTTTTCCTCTTCATAGTTATCTGTTCCCTTTCAAGTTTCAACTCAAAACCTTGAATATCGAAGATACTTTTAAGACTTTTGCATCAAGAGGCTCTCTATCTTTAATAAATCGTGGATGGAAGTCTCACATGATTACTTTGTTTCAATATATAACCTCTGCATTCTGCAAAACTGGCAACTGATTTTTAGGGGTTGTAACACATTTACTTTTTCCTTTTTTTGTTTCCTCGTTGTAATCTTCATAATGTAACTTACTCACCATCTGTCAGTCAAATTATATTTTTCTCATGTTGAGAATCTTAGAGAATTCCAGAGTTTCATTTCAAGAGCAAACACGTTTCTAACAGATGTCCTTTTCCTCTAGCTTTCTGCGTTACTTTCGGATATAGGACTTAACATCCGTGAAGCACATGTCTTCTCGACCACTGATGGCTACTCCTTGGATGTATTTGTGGTGGATGGATGGCCTGTGGAGGTACTTTCTCACTATTTGATGTGTTTGTTGTCATACAATGTCAGGCTTTTGTATCTTGAAGTTGTTTCATCTTCTTTTGTTAATATAATCCTTGCTAAACATTGGTAATACATGTTTTCCCCATGAGGGAAGAGTTCAATTGGTTGGTTATGGTCTTTGTTGTACTTCTGTTGGCGTTATATGTACTGTAATGTATTTTGTGCTATGCTTTTGTATGCATGCCAACCACTGTGAGTCAGTGTTTTTAGCTGTCTTTGAAGTTGCATCTGCATGAAGTAGTTATAAAGGTTGTTCCATATGATAGAATTATCCATAATATATTGTTATGAATCTTAATCCGTTAATTTAATCAAGCTGCAAATTATCCAAGGGAAACGTCTTTCTTATATATTAAGGGGCAGTGCGATTATATTTCTTTTATGACAGGGATCTGTGCTGAGTCCAAATGTTGCTGACTTTGCAATCTTGTGGTCAGGAAACAGATGGTTTAAATGACGCTATGGAAAAAGCAGTTGCTAGAAGTGAGGTAAACTACGTCATATTGTAAACCTTCTGAATGTTGTTTGCTTTCTTTTTTCAAGTGTTTCATCTAGTGCTATATGAATTTCTCTTTCTGCCAAAAAAAAATGGTTCATCTTGGTGAGTGGACTACTGCTTATTGTACTCATTCTAAAATAGGAAACAGCATACATTTTTTATGGAGTTTATATCCTTCGGTTATTGTTTCCTCCAGACCTGATAACCAGTCCTCTTTTTTTGTACTTTACCCTTGTAACTTTAGGAATGTATGGAGAGGAATGAGAGTATATAGGATTATAGGGTAATTATCAGAAGTCTGCTCTTGGTAGTACATTTTCGAAATATGGGATGATATTCTGAAACTTTTTATTTTATTTTTTGTTTTGGTGCTGCATCTATCTGTCCAGTAGTGTTGGAAACAGCTGTTTCCCCCTGCTTTTTAGAAATTGTTTATTCTCATATTCTGATCCCAGTAGAGCACTTCAATAGGTATCCAGTGTAATATTCTGCTTGATGAAATTGATTATCCAGTGTAATATTCTTCAATAGGTATCCAGTATAAACATGTTATTCAATAATTTAGGGATCGTGGTCAAGATCTTCACATTCCCGTTCAGCTGGAGAGAAAATGATTTTGGCACATGAAAAACCTGGAAGCTGGGAAATAGACAGGAGACTATTGAAGATAGGAGAAAGAATTGCATCTGGATCCTGTGGAGATTTGTAAGATTGGTTTTATTGTTGGCAATATTTAGTTTTTTTTATTTATGTTCTGTGTTGATCAACTTTAGCTCATCTTCATTCGCAGGCACCGTGGAATTTATCATGGTCAAGACGTTGCTGTTAAGATTCTACGATCTGAGCATTTAAATGCTGCTCTAGAGGATGAGTTTGCTCAAGAAGTGGCCATTCTAAGGTAAGTAATGCTGTTTTATGGTTATGCCGTTCTATCCTGATGTGCAATTCACATGAAATAGCAATTTCTAGTTTTAGTGTATTGATTTGTTCTTCCTCACTTGTAAACATTTACATATTTTTTCCTACTGGAAAGAACATGACAGTTTAAAAATTTAATCTTGGTGGTTCGAGGAATAAATTCATATTTAGTGTCTCCCAAACATTGAGAAAACTGAAGCATGTCTTCGAATGTATTTTCAAGTCCAAGAGATACACATGCTTATTTTTTTCACTTCGATTTGTTTTGTTTTTAGTTTTAAGACCAGAGTTATAACTGTGTATATGCGTTACAACACTTTCTTATGTCTTCAGTAGGTTGCCACATAAGTCTATCAACTTCTTAGAAAATACTTACCCGGTTAGAGAAGAAAATTATATCATTTATATTCATGTAAGATAAGATCTGAAATCAGTATGACCAGTGCAGGGTGAAATGTTTCAGATGAGGTATACTATGCCACTTATCTGGATACCAATTTGCGTACCCAGTGAATAAAGGTATAATTACAGCGTCCCTTTCACGTACCCAATTGATTCCTCAACCACCGTTGCCCAGCTTCCATTGGATTTTATCCAAGGGTAGAAATTAATGAGGTAGCTTCCATTGGAGTAAATTAATTTGTCTTATTATTCTCAACACTGGATTTACATCCAGGGGTAGTTCAGCAACAATATGTACGGAATCAATTGAGTAGTTGAACTTAGACTATAGTTACATAGATACTTTGTTCGGAGGGAAGCCTTTTTAACAGATTGGGTATCTGAGAAAATTGTTCATGTTTTCTGCATTTTTAAGGACAGCAAAACAGATGGTTGGATAGCCTAGAGGATGGGTGTGTGAATAGATCTGGTGTTGATGTATAGATAAATTTGGTTCTTCACGCGATCTGTTATGATCCGACTATGCTAACAAACTAAGTTAGGACAAGATATGGATTTGAGCTGATCAGGTCCTGTTTTCTAAATTATAATAGGCTAGTGTTATTAACACACCCTTTTGTGTTATTAACACACCCCATCTATAATGGGGGCATAAGATGAATGCAATAAAATATTATAATCGTTACTTAATATGAGTGAAACCGTGGATGCCAAAGGATTTAGTTATCAATAATTGATCAGACTGGAGGCAATTTAGGCTGATCCAATCTGTTGAGGGTCTATATACTATTGTTAGATAATTAATTATTCCATGACTGCATGTTACCCATAAAGGTTATCAAGTACTTGGAATTCACAATTGATATAATGTACGTCTCTTTGAGAACTGGATACAGTTCTGAATGCCTTCATATCGTAAACTCCTATCTTTCTTGTGTGGCTGTATGTAGTTTTTCAGTCACTCTATTTTTAGCCAAATTGTCATGCTTATGGCTGTAAAGTCTGTTCAAATTAAATGGCAAATTGACATACTTTTCAACAGTAAATCTCTCAAACAGTTGTATATACATATGATGTTGATAGCAAGTCAATTGTTGATTGCAGAGAGGTCCATCACAGAAATGTTGTGCGTTTTATTGGTGCATGCACGAAGTCTCCACATTTATGCATAGTGACAGGTACAGAGTTCCTCTAGTTGTTGTCTCCAGTTTTCTAAATGTTGCTTTCCTTCACTTGGAGAGATCTTCAATAGAAATGCATTGGAGATTTTAGAAAAAGATAAACATAAGGTGTGAAACATATTTTCTTATTATTAGGTTTAGCCGTTTAGGTTTGTAATTTCCATAAATAAGGAGCAACAAAAAAAAAAAAATAAGTGAGAGAAGATGAGACATTAAATTTCACGGCTGACCAAAGACAAATCAACCCAAAATTTTTAAGTCACCGAAAAGCAACCACTCTAGATACGGTACCAGCACTAGTCAAGTAAAGTTAATTCCAAGTATCATTCAAGTTGAACTCTTTTTGTTGTATATCTTGTTTCAGCTAGTTAGCTGTTCGGATGTCATGCCTATTAGCCCTCCCCGACATGTCGATTACTAAGTCACTCATATAGCCTTTGGCCTCATGTTGCAAAACATAAAACTTCATGGTGATTGAGCTTTTAGATAAACAGTTCCCGAACTCATATAGTATTTTTTTCAGTCTTCTGCTCCAACAATTATTCTATTCAATCAATGGTTCTGGTAACGAAACCTTATGGTTCACTTGTCCTCGTCTGTGTAAAAATATTGAGTCAGTAGTTTGCATACTTCAATAAGAATGTAAACAAGTTCAGTGTGTGGTTTTAGGTTGGTGCTTTCATTATCAATTTGAAATCGCTTTGGTCACTGGATCAAGTTAATCACTACCAAGGCTAATTGCAGATTCTATTTGGTTTATTTATTCTGGACATGTTTATCTATGTTATGTTTGGTTGTTTATAGCTGTTCCCTTCTTAGTTAAGTTAGAATGATACCAAGGCATGGGACAGATCCAATACGGTCGACCTTTGAATTTAGGAGGGTTCCTACTTGACAACAAGGCTAACTAGTTAAAAAGGAAAGATACTATATAAGGTGGTATATGCGTTAAAAAGGAAATATAATACAGGTGGTGTGTGCTTTAATCAAGTAGATTGTAGATTAATTGGGAGAGTTTATAGAAGACAATAACTATGTTCTAGATCATTTTTAACTCGTGTATTCTTTTTTATTTTTCTTGGGTTTAGATCCAGGTATTATGAGCCTTTATAGTCTAAAGCAATTTTAATTGAAGGGTTCCTTGTATTGGAACCAACTTCTCCCAAGTGGGCCTTAGGTTATCTGGCCTGTGTAGCTTTGTGTTATCCTCGGTATTTTAAAGGAGTTTCTTCCCAACAGTCCTTGTCAGATTTTGTTGCTTAAGCACACGGATAATGAAATTTAAATAGTGTGCGCTTGTTTTTGAAATTATGTGATGTTTCCGGCTTACCTGTTCTAAGTATATCAACTGACTCTTTGCAACGAACTATTGTAACTTGGTTAACTTTGAGAATAATCCATTCTTTTAATTTAATTATGGTAATGACCTTATGCATTGTTGCTTGCAGAGTACATGCCTGGTGGAAGTCTCTATGATTATTTGCACAAGAGTCGTAATGTCTTGAAGCTTTCTGAACTGCTAAAGTTTGCAATTCATGTGTGCAAAGGAATGGAGTATTTGCATCATAATGACATCATCCATAGGGATTTGAAGACAGCAAATCTGCTAATGGACAGTAACAAGGTAAGAATTCATAATGGTAGAGGTCTGCCACTTCATGGCTAGAATGATCTTCTGCAGTTCAACTATTTCAAGCTTAAATATCGTAATATGTTTCCCATATATCTAATATCGTAACATCGTAATATGTTTCCCATATATCTGAGTTGTCTAATTGTCAGTCATGTCTTCTCTAAGGAAAACGATACCAAAAACTTTTTATCATTCGGCTCAGGATGAGAAAATGTTCTCCATTTTGCCAAAAATAGTAACTTTTTGGAATTCCTTTAGGTTGTAAAGGTGGCTGATTTTGGTGTTGCTCGGTTCCAAACACAAGGGGGAGTAATGACTGCAGAGACTGGAACCTATAGATGGATGGCACCTGAGGTCTGATTCTACTAAACTTAAATGCTATTCTCAATCTTTAAATGTGTAAGATCTAAAAAAATTAGTATTATAATGTTATTGAAATTCCAAGTTTCAATCTCTCGACTTTCTGGTTTTGCATTAGTACGTTGTACTGTTATTGCTTCGATAGGTAGCGAATGCCTATACGTTTTTTTATTCTTTTCATACCATACATTTCAATGACTTTTGGTTTCATACATTTTGCAAGGTTATTAATCATCAACCATATGATCAGAAAGCAGACGTGTTCAGTTTTGCCATTGTACTTTGGGAGCTGGTCACAGCCAAAGTATGTGTCGCAAATCACTCTTCTCTCTTTCTATGCGTGTCTGCATGGGCAGCCACATGTTTAGGATATAGAGTAATTTAACCAGTAAATTTTGGTTTTGCAGGTTCCATATGATACAATGACTCCATTACAAGCTGCCTTGGGAGTTAGACAGGTTATGGTTAATCTGAATATTTTTTTGTTTATTTATACGAGGTGGTGACATACATATGTTTTGACATAAGCCATGGTTGAACTTTAGCATTTTCTCAGTGACAACTTCTTGACTTACGAACTTAATTTGAATAGATGTCACATAAACATTTGACATGGTTATCCTTTCCTCTGTTTACCTCTCTTCCCTCTCTTTCTATACTTTATTTTATTTTGAAAATGAAAATGCTTGATGCACTTCATCGTCTTCATTTCCTCCGGCCAATAAATACAAATAGGGGACCCACCATACACCCTCACAATTGTTCTACCACCTAACACATCATGTGCTCTTCTGTCCAGAGAAAAGAGCTATCACGGACACAAACTATCTGAGAATCCCTTCTGTAAATAACCCCCACTTCAGACTTGTAGCATTCGGGAAATTAATAAGATGTGTTCTGCAGGTCCTCTTAATTCTACATATATGCATCAATTGAAGATTAGGAGTACCTGGTTTTCTATTTTGAACAGTGTCCTCATGTGTTAGCTTTCCCCTTATTCAAAGCTGCTACATATGCCGTGATAACGACATAGGAAAGGGCTAGACAATAGAAGAATATCAGGTTTCTGTTGGTATTTATTGATTTGTCACTTGTATGCCTTTGGCATACATCAATGGCTTTGAAAGTCTTGTCGGTGTAGAGAATGAGGATAATCTGTTGAATCATAAACTATATTGTTTATGAAAGTCTTGTCTTTGAAAGTCTCATATGTTTTTCTTCCTAACATTGTTTTTCATATTGTTTCTCAGGGACTGAGGCCCGAACTTCCTACTAACGCACACCCCAAACTGTTAGAATTAATGCAGAGATGTTGGGATGCAGTTCCTTTCAACCGGCCAGCTTTTTCTGACATAGCAGTAGAACTTGAGACCCTCGCGCAAGAAGTCCAGGTAGGACTCTCCGTCTGATCTTCCTTTCTCAGGCCTCATTGTTCTATAACCTTCCTGAACTTAAAAGCTGGTTTGTTTCATGAAATCTCAGGATAATTCAGAAGCTGCAAATGGCACATGAGACTCAACTCTAAGATGTGTGCATCTCAGAAATTTTCTGGAATGTCCATCTTCTCTTTTTGCGACATTCTGACCGGCTCAATTTAGGTGTTTCGGAATTGGATTAGGACCTTGTTTTTTTGGCAGGTTTTTCAGATGAATATAGAGGTTATATTGTACAAGCAAAGAAAAGAGAAAGTAAGGTGTTTGAATATCTTTCTGGTCTGTTTTGAACTCTTTTAAGTATATTGTCAAAAAAAAAAAAATGTGCTGTTGAGTACGGAAATGTATACTTTTCCACTAGATATCATGTAAGAAAGTAACAGTTTGGTTAGATGGAAAGTTTGGTGTCAATGTAATCCCAACACGATGTGCAATTGTGTTGAATAGTTGTAAATTTACCTCTTTCTCTGTATATTTCATCCATCTAGTAATTTGGTATTTTCAGAAACTTGTGAGGCTGAAGTTTTGACATGTTCTACAGATGAAGTTTCAGTTTTCAACACATTTGCATACTATACACAACCAGAACCTAGTCTCCTTTTGAGACATATCACATCTGTTTACAATTTCTCTTGAAACTTGAACATAATGAGTAAACTCCTTATAGCAGCCATATCTCACTTCACTATTCAAAGCTTTAGGTGCCTTAATGCATCATATACCAACTTCAAAAGCCTAACCAGTGGCCGTTATTGACTGGGATTGTACGTCGATGCATTTTATCGAGAACCAAAATTGTCTTTTAACATTTCCAGGAAGCTCACAGCTGGGAAGAAATTAAGAGCTAAACTGATCATTGCAGATGCATTGTTGCTAGCTTGTGCATTATATATGAGAGATCAATGCAATGCCAGAATGGTGGCGTCGATATATCAAACCCAGTGTGTTGACGTGACTGCCAAATTGTCTCGGTAGTTTTTTTCCAGGTTCTTTTTTGGAAGCGTTATAATTAGTTGGTGATGGGAATGAGATACACTATTTATATGCCAGTTGTATTGAATCCAAATTTGTAGAATTGTTCCATATATTATGAGATTATGAGGTGCTAGAGATGCAAACACACAAAGACTTGGCTAATATGACATTAATAATTCATTCTTGAAATTTACTCCCTCCATCACAACCGATTTTTCTTTTTCTTTTATCTTACAAATTTTTAAGAAGTTCTAGTCGAGTGAGAAACCTGAAACACGAAGCCACCCAAATTTCTTCCAATATATTTAATTTAAGCCTAGTTTTCATAGTTTATGTCTTGAATCAGTTAAATGTCAAAAAGATGAATTATTGGTAATATTTATCTTCTATCAAGTTCCTTAACTCAACTAATTTCGGCCTGCTCTCTAATTAATCAACTGATTTTCCCGCTACAAAACAAGCAAATGATCAGTCAAAAAAAAAAACAAAACAAAACAAGCAAATGAAATGGGCTGCCCCCTTCGCCCTCTCGCCCTCTCTTGGAATATTATATGTAATACCTAGCCTGGACTATATACCTCCCCCATCAGGAGAAAATCACTCTTCTTCCCCAGATAACAACGATCTTGTAGCATCCATTGTGATTTCATCTTAAGTCGTACCTGCGTACACTTTCCATCACATAATCGTTTATGAAAGACAATCTCATCTTAAATGGTACTTGAACTTTCTGTCAAATACCTCATTCGAAATTAGCAAACGTGTCATCATTTTGAGATGTTGCTATGTATGCAAGTCAAGAATAAACACTATATTTTCAGTTAAATCTTACTATTCATTTATAAATACTCAAGTCTTCTTGTTTTAGGAAACAGCTAAGGTGTGTTGATGCATTATCTCATACTTAAATTTTCTCTTGTTTTGATGAAAAGATCAATAAAGAAATTTGTTGCCTAATTAACCACGTGATCCGGGTTTCGGATTTCTTGTTTGCGCTATCCGGGAATCACTCCCTTTCTACTTCATACTTTAGTACTTATCAATTAGTCCACCAATTTGGGTTGTTTCTACTTTCTAGTGTAATTTCAACCATTGACTAGAGCTTTAGCATCCAAATTCAAGCTAACAAAAACAAAACTTGAATTTGACACTCCATATATGAATGGGACTTGGCTTCTCTGCTTGGAGAAGTTTTACTCGGATCTGCTTGGATTTCAATACCAAGCTGCCACATCATCTAACACTAATCTAAGGGCCAGCAATGAAAAACTGTAGATTACCTATTTTACACCACCGAATCAACTACAACTTCTTCTGAAAAAGCCATGACTACCCAGAAAGAAACCTCTTCTTTCACAAAAAAAAAAAAAACCTTTTCTTTCACAAAATGGTCTTATTCGGAATGTGTAACCTTCAACGCATTTCCGGTTAAGGGCACCCTCTTCTCGCAATTACGCCTGCGACAACCACTCGCAATGGTCTTCTGCAAATGCAAGATAAGATAAAGCTCTCTCTATTATGTTCTCTCCTCACTCACCGTTAACGTTGCCGTACAATTTCACTTTCTTCACTCAAATTCGTATAAACATGCGTGATTTGGAAGCTTGAGATTTAGATCTATCGGATTTTGTTGCATCCAATCTCGGAAATTTCGTGGATTGGTTCCGGTATTAGCATTCGACTTGTGGATTGGAAGAGTTAAGATAATTGTTCAACATTGAAGCTCCGATTCAGTCTGCAAAGCTTATGATAAGACTTGAATTGGGATCTTGATGACTGAATTGAACTAGAGATAGACTTGGAAGTTGATTTCTGTCACGTACAGAAGGCAAATGAGGTTGAGAGAGGATAAAGGAAGGATAAAGAGGAGGAGATTGATCTGATATGGGTGGCTACAGGTTTGTTTATTCAAGAAGTTTCACTGCTGGGCCTTTAGATTGGTTTTAGATGATGTGGCTTGGTATTGAAATCCAAGCAGATCTGAGCAAAATTTCTCCAAGCAGAGAAGCCAAGTCCGAATGAATGTTTGTGAAAAATACTTGGCCAATCGAGAACAGACTGTTGCCTGCCGACAATTTTTACTCAAATATTTCAAAATTCTTGATGGACAAACTAAAATGATGACAGAAAGTACGTAGTAGTACAATTACTAATTACTTGCATGAACGTAACACAAAATCATAGTGTCCCCCTCCTTTCCGGTGGTAAATATTCGACTCTTTTCCCTCAAAAGAATAATAGGTTGTTAACTTTTCCCTTCAATCAAATCATTTGTTTATGAATAGAACTAATGTGCAGCTTGCCCTTTCATATGTCTAATCTTTAGGAGAACTGTAGACTTTGCCCTTCGTTTTTGAATTGTAGTTAATTTTGGCTTCACTGGAACATCAATCGAACCCAACAAAGAGAGAAACAGTATTAGAATTCTCAACATAACTAGCTTGATATGAGTATTGACCTTAAGAATTCTCAGTATTATATCCACTCCGCCTCCCATGTGAATAAGAAACCCTATTCTGCGTTCAATTAATTATCAAACGTGCGAGTATATAAACTATGTGGCTCCCCGATTAATTTGTTCTTGGTTCAATTATGGGAACAAAACTATATTAGACCAGAAATATCTATATATATGTCGCATCAAACTGGATATAACTTTGTATAGTCAATCTAGATGACTAGATCCACTCTGTAACTCCATATATATCAATCCCAGCTGGATACCAGAAATATGAAAGTGCGACTACGACCATAAGTCATGAAACAACAAATGTGTCTTTCTTTTGGTTTGCCAATTCTAATACAATTAGAAAAACTTTATCATTTGGAGATTGCCATAAAATACATAAGTAGCTAGCTGCACTGAATGTCTGAATGTTGGTGATCATGCATACAGTTTTTCTTAGAAGACACAAATTTTGGTCCTTCGCGCGTTTTCTTGTTAACATAACCAACATTCCAGCCACATTCATCATCTCTTATATATATTTTACAATATATATATATATACACACACACACCATCAGGACAAGCACTTTAGCCTACCTGTTAGCTTAATTCGTCGGCTAAGATCTTAGCCGACGAGCCTTCTTCGCCTATAGTTTTCGTCGGGAAAGGGTCGTCGGTAATTACTTTAGCCGACGATACTAGAAGACGTTGTCGGCTATTGTCCAGAAGTTAGCCGATGAAAACAAGTCGTCGGCTTTTTCCCAGAATTTAGCTGACGAAAACAAGTCGTCGGCTTTGTCCAGACTAAAGCCGACAAATATCTTAAATGTTTCGTCGGCTAAAGTCTCAGATTATAGCCGACGAATATCTTAAAATATTTCGTCGGCCATAGTCTGTAATAAAAAAATAAAAAAAACTAAAGCCGACGAAATATAGTCTGTTTCGTCGGTTGTAGAAGGGTTTAGCCGACGAAACATTCCATAATTCGTGGCCAAACCTTATAACAAAAAAATAAAAATACTAGACCGACAAATTATGGCGTATTCGTCAGCTATAAGTCCATTCCAGTAAAAAAAAAAAAAAACCCGAATTTCTAAATTAATCCTTCCAAGCAAGCTGCAAAATACACCAAAACAATTCCATATAACCAACAACAGCACATAAATTATATAATTCATCAACTACACAAAATCGAGATCATCTAAATTAATATCCGCTTCTGGGGGCTCTGCGGAGGTTGCGGCGGCGGGGGTAACGGTATAGCCGGAGGCATGGGCGGAGCCGGAAGTCCCTGAGCTAGGCAGCTGTAAAGTCTTACATGTACTAGAACATCTGCTGCTGCTGGGCCTGCTGGATGGCATATATCTCGGCAGAATAGGCTTCATGCGGCGCATGATAGGCAACCTGAGCAGCTTGTTGTTCCCGTAGTCTCTGAACTTCCGACTCTAGCTGAGTCATCCTGGTGGTCGTGAACCTGCTGCTGGTTGAGGCAGCCTTCGTTGAAATCCTAGAGTGGTCTTCAGGACCCCCTCGCCCTTCTTTCCTAGACCCTGGCAGTAGAAGTTGTTTGCTCACGGTGGGAAGGCTGTGCCCATGATCCTCGCACCAACCGTCAGATCCGAAGTGTCGATCCGGGACATGCTTCGGACATCTCTTCCTCCTGCGTGTCCGGCCATGTCTCTCTCACTATAGCACTCATCACCTCGTCACTAGCCTCTCCCTCACCTTTGCCTAATTGGATAGGAAAAAATTATTAATTAACATTTTGACATATATATAAGTAAAATTAAAAATTTAAAAACGTAAGATGACTTACAATATCTTTCTCGGCGTCAGGATATGCCTTCTCGTACGTCTACGTACCGGTTGACTTCTGGATGTTCCATGGCCACCTCGTCCATGAAGAACAGCGACGGTCTAGAACCAGCATGATGGTTCCTTGTGTTGCGTTGCCGGTTCTGAGCGTTCGCCCGGGAACGGCCTTCAAGAAAAAAATAAACTATTAGTAAAATATTTAAAACGCACGTACTTAATGACAAATTAAGTAATTAATTTTTAAATACCTGTTTACGAGGTTGTTGAATTCTGATGTCAGAAGCCAACGCCACTCGTACTCCCTGTACGAAACTCAGCAGGGGTACCAAACGTGCGTTCCCGTGCGTAATACAGTGGGTCCGCAACTTGTTCTTCCACTTCTTGTACCTACAATACAACAAAAATATTAGAAATATTATTAATATCACATACAATTTTGTTTTTTCATTAACTTCCCAACTACCTTCCCCCATGCACAACGTCCCGCCCAGTTGTTCTTCTGGTGCTAGGAACGACAAAACACACCTGCATTTAACGTTTTAGTTTAGTTTTTCGAGAAATCAACAATGTAATACATAATATTATTGAGGCATTTTGTAAACTCACCGACATCGCGTTGTGGACCATGTCCTTAACTCCTGCGAGACCTCGCCCTAGTCTGACCACATATAAGGATTCTATCCCTAATGAGCGCTCCCCCACACGGCCGGAGTACGTCTTCGACTTCCCACCCGATACTATGTCGCCATCCCTGTTAGTACCGATGACGATTCTCCTGAGGTACTGACGGTCTTCTCGAGAGCCTTCTCCTGACGGGGCCTTTCTTCTTCTTTACCGCTTCGCTCCGACGGTGCCTATCACATGATAAACCAAATGATTATTAAAATCGGAGACCCTTTATTATTAATTATAAGAAAACAAATCATTCATCTTTCATTACTGAGGGCGATGCAGCGGACGCGACGGATTCCGTCTCTGTCACCGATGATGGTACCTCGCGGAAATAAGAGGCGTATCAAAAGGCACGAACCGGTACGCTGCTGATTGAGCCACTGCAGGGGCGTGATAAACGGCGTCCCTAAGTCATCGACTCAGGTAAGCTGGTATCATCCGCGAAGGAACAGATGAGCGGCGGCATCTGTACCCCAGATGACCCACCATCCGAAGCAGTAGGAATCGTAGTGGGCGCCCGGTGTATCTC